>JAUYWV010102498.1:0-13334 GCA_032274565.1 Nematoplana nigrocapitula | reverse complement strand
CCCAAGTGACCTCTCCCATTTACACAGGCCTTCAGCGGGTCTCGTCAGGGGAGCCGGAACTCCTTCAGATACACGGTGTAATACTTGGTAGAGGAGACGCGTCAGCGCCGCGGCTTTCCCGAGAAGGAAAGAGAGAGAGAGAGAGAGAAAATAGAAAATGAGAAGAAGGAAGGAAAGATATAAGAGGGGAAAGCAGAGAGACGATAGAAACCGAAGATCCCAGGGAACGCAGAGTTTTGTCTGCCGAAGCACCTACGTACTACTCATCGATTGCTTGTCTTCCGTTTGCTACAATTTTCACCCCAACTATTATCTCTTTTTGACCACTTCTTCTTTGAAAGAAATCCGGGAAGGATAGAGAGTTTACGTCCTGTCTGTACGGCGTCTTTTCCTTTTTTCTTCTTTAATTTCTTCCCGTGTTGTTCCCTCCAGATTTCCACACACCCCTAGGAACCACCTTCCCTGCATGGTATCGTTGAAAATTGGGCATAATTTCGTAATAATGTGATTCACTTTTTCAAAGTGAGGATCAAGGATGGCATTTTAATAGTTTTATATTATGTTGTTTTTTTCGAGCCTTACGGCTCGACTGAATGTGTTAAATCGAGTTGGTGATGTGATTTCACCGATTTTGCTGGTACTTTTGATTCTTGCCTATATAAAGAAAACACCGTTTAGTATTTGCTCCACAGAAATCAAGGCTACGACGCTTAAGACATTCATTATTGCGTATGAAAGGCTCAGCTGATCAGTTATCTTTGAATACAGTTAATTGAGAATAGATAAATCTCTACATTTGTCGGTGTTGAATAATTTTCTACGATAGACGAAGCGTTTGATGACCTGTTGGATTATATTACTGACGACATTTTAGACGGAGAAAATTAATTATGAAGATGTTAGAATTGGTGATACAAATGAAAATTTGGTTTATCTTACCAGGAAACAGTTCAGTGAAGGAACTGCAAAGAAACTTTTGTCGGTGCGGCGTACTTTAAAAAGTTGGGTTGCAGTAAAAATAATAAGAAATTGCGTTATCTTTGGTGAAGGTTCCCACTCGCTCTTTTGAACAATGGTCTATCGAAGAAATCAACACGTAGTTACCGGTTTTCATAAGTGAGGCGAGAAGTAAGAAAAAATAACCATACAAAACTAAAACATTCATGGAATATGTTTTGATGCTACAGTCCCACTGTCATCCTACAATGTTATGCATTATTTCTTAAAGGACAAAAAGTTTGTCAGTACGGAATTGTTTGGAAAAAGTTTATGAAAATGCGGCAAAAGGAAGGCCTCTGGGTATAATCCTCAGAAAGTAGACGTTGTGACCGAAGTCATGGAGAATAATCTATGGAAGAAGAAAGTGTTGGGGACTGCCAACTCTGACCAGTTCAACACAACTTTGATAAATGTTTTGGGAATTCGGTTATCTCGTCGAGCGGGAGAACTGACTTCTACGACCGAATATGTTAAAGGTGAGAAATAAATGAAATTTTGAGAAATATTTCACCTAATTAATTTGACTTTCATTTTCAGTTTAGCACTGATGATGGAGGGACAAAGCGGATGAAATTCGTCGTTTCACGTCCGGTAAAATTCATCCCGATAGAATTTTACGTCCGGTAAATTTCATCCGGTTAGAATTTAATCTCTTGAAGTAAATCACACTTTGTGGTAAACAATACCAAATTCAGTGAATTTAATTTTCTGTCTTCTCAGCTAGCTTCTGAAGGCGCGTGTTCATGGCTATCATTTCTACTCTAAACCTAGGGCTAAACTATCTCAAGAGGGTGGTAAATGATACATGTGGAAGTGGATTTCCCTCGTAATAATGCCATCGACGTCAACTCCATTTGTTTCGAACACAGAACTATCTGTCCACATGCACGTAGTGTATTATCCTCGCTTAGCTAGAATGTGATAGATTCTTTCATTTTTTGTTTGTTATGTCATCAAGGGTTTCTAAGAATGGGAAGAAAGAGACTATGTT
This sequence comes from Nematoplana nigrocapitula, assembly GCA_032274565.1. NCBI lineage: Eukaryota > Metazoa > Platyhelminthes > Proseriata > Nematoplanidae > Nematoplana > Nematoplana nigrocapitula. Next base: position 11,344 of record JAUYWV010102498.1, on the reverse strand, counting down.
CCTCCTAGCATTCCCATTGGGCATAGGCCTCCTCTAGATCCTATAAGTCTAATTGGGCCCCTCCTTAAAAAATATCACATTCTAGTACATAGTCGGTAATTGTGGAGTACTAAAAAACGAGATTAAAGACGCGAAGTACCGACCAATATGGCAAGCATCAAATCGCACATCAGGAAGGAAACCTACCAGTAGTGATCAGTTAGCCTCCCGAGTAACACGGAAAGGTACGCGTTTGCGGGCGTCGAGAGGTCGGACAATAAAAATCGTTCATTTCAAGTGTTGCAGATAAGACCAGACTCTGTTAGCTTAACTGAGTGGTGGAGAATGTAAACACTTAAGAAAGTACATATATGCGTTGGACTAGCCTGGAAGAAAACGAAAATTGTCGCTGGTGCAATAGGTAACCGGAGTCAGTCATGTTTTTGGTTGTCAAACCATCCTTTACCTGAGGCACCTTTGTGGTATCAGAGACCTTCTTAACCACTTCATCTCTGTGGGTCTTATCAAAAACTTGGCGGACTCCCGTTGAGGATGAGGGGAACGGAAAAAGTGCATTCGATCATTCTCTTTCAATCTCTTTCTTCACTATAAACTCCTTAAAGTGTTCAATTTCATGTCCGCTGTAACAGAAGTTGTGACCATCTTCTCTAATTGCTTCTCAAATGCATTTCAACCGCATCCAAAATATTTAGAACTTTATAATAGCTTCAAATTTCACTATTATCTAAGGGTTGTCACATTCCAAGTACCACACACAGAAAGTTATCATTTTCGTTATTTGTAATTGACTGGTTGCTCCACGAGCCTACTTACCACTGGGTTTCCTCTCGAAATAGAAAGAGGCAGCGCGGTTCCTATGTAATCGGTTTGGGAGTTCATTAGATGTGTGTTTGTGGTGCCAATTGACTCTCCAAACACACCAAAAATAAATTCATTGGCAATCCATCAGCCACTGCATTCCTAAGAATTGCACCTGGCAAAGTGCTAATGAGCCGCTGAACCAGAATGTCTTATTCAATCCTGTGGCTCCACATCACTCATAACTCTGAGATAGGAAGTTTAATCAGGTAGTCAGTCCTGCTCAATGAGTGCTCGAAAACATTATTAAATCGATAACTACGTTTGGGTTAGATTATGCCACAATATATACAGTACTTCTATCATTTTACTGATAATGTCAATAGCACTATCACAAATTTGCAGTTGGTAATCATCACACTTAACAATGAAGTGGACACATTATTTGATTTCTCAGCACGATTAAGGGTTAATAACATTTGAACACATTTCCGGGACACCCGGGACAAGCCCAAAATCCGGGACGGTTGGCAGGTATGGGTTATGTTACTTGTCTTGATATTAGAAGAATCTGCATTATTTATGTAACATTCAGCAACACTTGTACACTTTAGTTAGGTAATGTTTTCTTAAATATATGTTATATGTATATTTACCTAATTTCGCACTTTTGTTTCTCAGAGGATATCCCTTCTCAATGTGCAGGGAGACCAGCGAGGGAACCAAGTATCTTTCTTTGTCCATTGCTAAAAAAACGCATATATCATTAGCAACTAATCAAAATGTACATCATTAATAACATTTTTAATATTGCCAAAATGTTATTTATACATACAGAAAGGCCATTAAGCCCAATGATGCTTCCTTTTTCTTTCCTAAACGTTCATTTTACAGGTAAACATATTTCATGTTATATCATCATGGTCATCATCAAGTCCATAGTCAGTTAGGTGGCTGGTGCACCCACTCCTTGACACCTTTCGCCAACTATCCATGTCACAACATAAGTCACCTTGGCCCTGTTCATTCCTTGATGCCATCAAACCATGTTCGCATCTGTCTTCCTTGGTGTTGTTTACCATCACAAACTCCTTGTATAAAGGTTTTTGGCATTGCATTGCGTCTCACCTGGTGACCAAAGGATGTCAGCTTTCTCCTCATTAGGTTTATTGAATCAGTCTTTCTGGTCTCACATCATCACAAGATGCTATAGCTTTTCCCCCAAACATTTCATTAGTTCTTCTTTCTGTCCATGAAATCAATCCCCAGTAACTCGTAGTAAAATTTCATTTCAGAAGCATTCACACTCTTCCAGATCTTATCTGTCACTGTCCAGTTTTCACACCTGTACATTAGTATATTTATCATGGGCATAGCTAGAAATTCACAACAGGGAGGCAAGCAGCTTTTGGTTTTCTTTCAAGATAATTTTTCAAAGTCAACAGTATTTACTACTAGCTTAGGTATGACATCTTCGTAATATATATTTTAACAGTAAATTCATAATTGTATATATAATAATATAAACTTCATATATACAGTATGTATGTATTTTTTAGGTTGTCCATAATATTTAAAGAAAATCAAATCTATATTGGTTACTTTTCGAGTATATTAGGAAACGAAATGTGGCAAGATATTGATAAAATGGACACCCACATGCAGTATATTTTTAAAAACAATGAATATATTTCTCATTGCAAAAATATATATTACCTCTTTAATACTGACAAATATGTATATATAATAAATACGAAACAATGGTGTAAATCTAGGGGGGATGAATCACCCACCCACCCATGATTTATGCCCCTGTACCAAAATACATATAGGTACAAATATTAGCACCACATACATACTAGTACTCATATGCAAAGCAATGTGCACAATATGCTCTATAAATGTATTGTGAAAACATAACATTGTTTAGCAGTGTGAGATATCTACACAAATTTCAAACATGAACTACAGCATATTGCATAGTGATTTATAATATTACAATAATACAGTGGAATGCTGGAATGTCTTTGTAGGTATCCATCTGGGCAAATCTAGTAAGTTGAGTTTACCTAATTATTTGGTGCATGTACATTTCAAGTAAATATAAAGAAATAAAAGAGCATTCAGTTGTTGTTTTAAAATTGTCTATAGCTATGAAAAACTGTAGTAGTATAAAAATGTTTGGGTTTATAGTTAACTCACATCTATATAGTATTGCAGTCACCGTTGATAGGTTAGTTTCTTTGGGCGTTTTTATTCAAGTTTCATTGCCATTGCTCAAATTCAACTTTGCAAACTTCAATGTTATCCGGGAGAAAAGTTGTATACAATTGATATGGATTCAGATAAAGAATCGATTGAAAAGTCAATATAGTTCAATCTAACATATTGCACAATACTACTTTAAATATAGTAAGTGTACCAAAATTTAGGACATTCTATTTTCACTTTTTACTTTAGTTGATGAACATGTTTAGATGAATATTTCAAGTAAAATTAGGCTTCATAAAGATTGGTTACTGCAGCCTTTAAATCACATATATAAGTAGATTTTGATATGTGCCCTATAGGTTTTCCAGAACATGACCTACTGTAAAGCTAATTGTGGGAACTACCACTAGCTCCTGACTACAAGGATGATAATAAAATTAAAGGAAATGCAAGAATACACTAGTGATCAGGTATGACATTTAATCAATACCAGAAACCTTCATTGTTGAAATCTGGAACAGGTATATGCCTCTCTTGCAATACACAGATAAAGACTGCTTTCCAGATAAGCTATAGCAGGAAAATGTGCATTGGCATGAAAAAAGCAGCTGCGAAGCATATACGAAGGAAGAAGAGAGTAAAGTAACCCTGGTGGATACTACCCCAACCTAGCAGAATATTATAAATGGGCAAAGGTCCAAGGAGACCATGAACAGACAAATGTCAATACCTATATGTAATAAGAACACCAATACCTTGATAGAAACAAATGCAATACTGAAATAATGGGACAAAAACTACAAAGAACTATATAAAAAACCACAACCACATGATCAAGCATGGGAACTAATAAGAGAATGGAGCACAGAGCTAGAACCAATATGACATGAAAATAGAGATGGCCTTGAAACAAATATATAACAAAAAATTACCAGGAATAGATGGCATTGTAATAGTGAAAAGTGTCATTTATAAGATAATAGGATTAAATATATCTGGATTGAAATAAATATTAATAGTAGTCTGGGATATTTGCAAACTTATATTATATTTTAATATATAATTTTAAAAAAAATTTAGTTTTTAATTTTTTTTAAATATTGTGGATTTTTCATATATTATAAAATACTTTTAATTTTAAGATTCTATTTAAAACTATGTTATGTATTTGTTATATATATATAGTAGAGGACTTTCCTGGAAGAAAGACTAATATTTGAATTTGTAGATTGAGAAAGACTTGTCAAAGATACTTATATTTAAAATAAATAGATAAGATAGGTAAAAATTGAAAATATTGCACTAGTGTAAACTATTAGACTATCAATTGTTATTATTTTTCAGTATTTCTTAAAGGAGGTAAAAAGGTAACAATGATATTACTGAAATTATTGTTAGTAGCTGTAAATTAAGGATTATGTTTTAAAAAATTTATATTTAGGAATTCTTTTAGAGATTAAAGATTTAATTAGGTTTATAAAACTATAATTATATCATTTTCAATAAAACAGATTTTGTTTGATATATAATAGAAAAATGTATATAAGATTTGTTTTAATCCTATAAAAATAAAACTGAACGAAAAATCAGAGTAATTTATTTTGATAGTTTAATAGCGTACAATTTTATTTCTCTGTCCAAGACTAAAGTGCAATAGCTACTGCTAAAATAAAACTAAAAGAATATATGATAAAATGAGTAATACTACATTTGAGCTAAAGTTGTTTATTAATGTCATAATTAAATGTATAAAAAGTGAAGTGAATACATTAACTGCCAAAGTGGGTACTAACTGCACTAGCCCTTTAAATCTTCAATGATATCTGACTGTAATCACTTTTGCCTTTGGAATAAATTTGTTTCAGTAATGGACATATTCCCAGCAGCAGCAATGCTGTGAAATTTTGGAAACCTTGCTGTAAAATCTTTTAATTTATTGATTTTAACTATAAATTAGCTTTTTTGGTTAATACTTTACATACTTCATTACATACTGTCAAATTCATGTTGTGAAAATCATAGCAAAAAATATTTTTAGAGAATATGTCCTCTGAAACAGCCAGTCTGGATTCCGTGCAAACTCTATGCCGAAGTAGTATAGTGTAGTTTATTCATCTCTAATTTTGCAAAAGAAACTAAAAATGAAATAGAACAACAATTAAATGAATTTAATGTAGAAGTTTGGTAAAATAGTGATTAAAACAAAATAATATACAAAAAGGTTTATTGAAAATTAATTAAATACTCGAGGATAGTTTCAAAATGTTTATAGCATTTACTTTATCCCCAATGAATGCAGCGATAACATAGTAACTGAACCTCAATTAAAGCAATAGTTTGAACCCATTCTGAAACTAAGAATTTATTTTAGGATAGAAATGTGAAACTATATATCACACACTATATTTCTTATCTTTTACAATGAGTCTTAGACAGTTAAAGAGCTGGTTGATAACATAAGATTGATTATATTATGTCTACTTACGATTATGTTATTATAAAATCCATAAAAGTTTTAATGTGCCATTATAATGATATTGTTTTGAAATCGAAACAGCACCATTTTTGACAGTTTTAGTTGTTGCCAAAACCATTAGTTCAGAAGAATCTGCCGGCAAACTTCTGCATGTTCACTGTTGAAGGGTAATTCAGGAATCGCCATAACTTCGTGTCTTGTCAGTTCTGCGTAGTTTAAAAATTAGTCAACACATGACATATAAAAAATTACTAACATAATATTATTAGTTGTTGATTGTCTTCTTATATCCTTACTGGTTGATGTATTTTTTTCCTTGTGTTAGCTCTGGAATCTAATTATTAGTTAAAAATAAATAATTTTCAAGTTATTCTTATAGATTATCTATATATATTTGTTTTTGTTGCTTTTTATCAGAAATTGTAGCCTGAACTCATGCAGAGTGTTCATTTTCTGCAGTAAAACTCTTCAGGAAGGAGGAACTTTCACGTTTACAATGCAGAAACAAGAAGAAATTGTCCAAGGTCTTATCGATTTTGCTAAAGAACTTCTGGAGGCCCAGGACAGATGAATAATGGAGTGAGGTGGTGTCTGAGGAGTGCGCAATTGATGTCGCCCATATCATTCGTCTGTCGATGGAGGATGATTGGGAGGAAACATTAGAGGAGATCAATACATGTGACAAAGTCCGACAGCTTGTGAGCCACGCAGCCGCTTCAGGTGCTGACCTGAATCCAAAACTTTTGAAGTTTGCAAAAACTGTAGTACAAGGGAAAAGGTCGGAATCGCTAGTTCGAGCCTCGTGTGAAAGTTAAGACTATCACCAGAGCAAATGTGGTAGAGTTCGCTGCGAGTAACATAAAGTTACATCTCCGCGTATGTACCGAAGGTCAGCAGAATCAGGACTGTATTCCTTTTAAAGAAGAAGTTTACCATTTCTTTTACTTTGTCGAATATATTTTTAAATTAGTTGGCCCAAAAGTTTGTCATCTCTTAGACATCTCATGATCTTGAAGCGGATAAGAATCCAGTACTCTGGCAGCTGAGCTGTTTTTTATAGGTTCGAAACTATGTGGTTTGCGACTAAACCATGAATAGTTCTAGGGACTATATGTAACTTTCTACTCCATACATAGGGTGGTGGACAAAGTGCGTGACACAAAAGGGTAGTGCTCTTTTATCAGCAATATGATTTGCCCTATTTCCAAATAACTCTATATTTCCTAGTGTGTATTATAGCTATTGTTTGGTCCATTTTTTATTTCGGCTCTTATGTAACTGCTTGTAACTGTTGGTAAAAACTTGATTATAAAACTTTGTTATATATATATAGTGTTAAGTGAATCACAGGTTATTTATTTATATACCTTGGGATTACTTTTTTATTGTGTATATTGCCTTGTTATTCATATAAACATTTTAATTCTTGTAAGCTTATATAATGCAATAATATATGCATATATTACAGCATAATGCTTTGTATTTATTATTGCAATTATACTTTCGAAGAAGACATTATATATTTAATGAATATTGGAACACACAATGGAAAAGTTGGGCCACAATAGAATTAAAAAACGTTTGCTAAATTTAAGGAAACCTAAATGTCCTTGTTCGGATAGAAAGGCATAATCATGATAAATCCGGCATATACAGCATGGAATCCAGCCTGGCGAAACAGTACTTTATTCCAAAGTTGACTGTAATACTGTCACTGATGGTAGAGCAGAATAACTGAAAATAAATCTTCTTAGCATAAGGATTGTATATATATAGCACATTGTTCAAATATATAAATTACAGAAATAACCATCACCTGTAACTATTTACTGGTGTTAGGCAGTTAAAAGTTCCAAAATTTAATAAAGTAAAACTAATAGTTTATTTTATTTTATTTAAACAAATATCACACAAGTAGAGTTTTAACTAATTATTTATTGGTTATTGGTTATTTAGTAATATATAATCAAAAAGCGCCAAATATATTAAAGATATCCGTTGTATGAACCAAATTTAAAAGCTATACTTATATGATATTAGAAATTTTAATAGAATTAGTTTATTGTAAACATATTAATTCAGCGACATTTTCACGTATTGGAAAAATCTCTGGGGTACATACTCTATAAGTACTATTTTATCAGGGTTATTCGTAATTTCATGTCCTCAATTGTAGAATGCCTTTTTGAGAGAAGCACTCCTCAATAGTATAGTATCGATCAAAACTCTTGACAGTACATCCATCGTCAACGTACTTGATTCTGTAGTCATTATGAGCTACAATCTCATCGTATAGAAAAATGTAACTAACCCCTGAAGCAATGTAACTTTGTGGAGCATCACCATAGGGTGATAAAGGCAGTGATCAAATTTCAGTCTTGCTCACATATATGGCCACATATATATATGAACACGCTATGATAATCGTTCTAATATCCATCATACAAGCAGTTTTATTTTTCCATTAGATACCAATCGTGCATGGTGGAATTGAGAAGGTGTGTGATGTGTAATGTTTTTAGTGGGAGCAGTGTGCAGATCAAATGTGTGGCGGGGTCATCCATCCTTCAATTACTTATTTGGCACAGGCATACCTACGTTTCTGGGGACACTATATGACACTCGCTCGCCAATAGGGACAGGCTAAAATACACATATTTGTATTTGTATTTTTTTATTTTGCAGCTGGATTCGGATTGAATCGATATAACCAGAGCAATGACAATGAAGAGTGCTTTTGCGTGACCTGTGGAGAATCGTATGGTAACTCGAAGCCACAAGAACAGTGGCTTAAATGTGTTTTGTGTGGCTTGTGGTACCACGAACTATGCAATGACACATCTGTTTGTCACCTGCATTGAATCATTTCATGTTTACGTTATATGTTTCTATAACTATTTCTTGATGGACCACATCTGGGCGTTATTACCCCAAAACTTTTTTATTGATGAAATATGAATTATCGTCTTAGAAATTGAAAATATATTTTATTATTATTATATATAGGCCTAAATATTCTTTTTGTCAATAGGACAGTAAAAAAGGAAACAAATAAAACAATATACTTTCCAATAACATTTAATAGTTAGTTTTCAAATTATATCGATTCCCGCTTACTATGGCGCTATTACCTCGCTTACCCCTACGTGTTTTTTGACGAATTTATGGAAGAATGGCTAAAAAATATTTTTAATGCAATGCGCCTCGAAGTGTATCAGAAAGGTACAAAAATATTGCAGACATATTGTTGTAGGATTTTCCACAAAAATGCATGTGATGCAAACTAATATAAACGTTGTTCAAGAAAACCAGCAGAGTGCATTCATCAACATCATATAAGTGTTTCCTTAGCCGGAATAACTATAATAAGTGTAGCTATAAAATTGTTTTCCTTAACCGGAGTAACCGTAGGTATACCTATATAATTGTTTTCCTTTTCCAACTGATGCTATATTGTCTTCATGTCCTCGATCTCACAATAATTCACTCGATCTCTACTTCAAAATTTCACTTATATCGCTATATCTTCCTCTCACTCTCTATGACTTAACTTTCTGTTACTTTCTTTCATTTTCTATTGTATATGATGGAAAAAATCTGTTTTGTCTTACGATACATGGACCGCGGAGCATCGCAAAAACTGTTGGGGGGGGGCTATAATCCTAGGGAGCGAATATAACAGAAAATGTCCATTTATTAGACGTGTAACTTTACAAATTAGGGGTGGGGCGCAAAAATATTTCTCAAAAGTGTGTGGGGTGGGGCCTTCTCGTCTCCGCGGTCCCTGTAATAACCACTATATAACGTATTTTACCTATTAGATGGGAGGGTATTATTTAATTCACCATCTTGAATGTGACATATTCGTTTCCCTTTTTATGTTTAACTGTTTCTCAGTAGTATATAAAACGCAAACAAATCAATAAAGACGGAATAAAGGGTATGGTAAAGTAAAAGAAATAATTTTTATAACGTAAATATTTTGATTTATTAACGCTTGGCAAAATTGTTTAAAGGTATAAATATTTCAATAATTTGTTTACAAATAGCGGGGTCTGTTCAAATTTAGATAAACTGTAGTAATATTTTTTCTAAGTTAGATTTTCTGCATTTCGATTGCATTCTGCGCATACTCCTTAGTTAACTGACTTCGCAGAATAATTACAATATATCAAAAGAAATTCTGGTAATAATTGTAAATGCTGTCAACCTTTAAATTAAAATATAAAAACGTTAATGTACATCGCGGAGAATATTCATTCGACAGGAACCGGTTGATTAGCTAATTTGACTATTCAGCCAGCAGTCTCATAATACTTAAAGCAGGGTTCCCGCGCATCAGGGCAAATGACAATATGTGCTAAAATCAGGGAAAATGGGAGTAGGAATTAAGATCAGGGAAAAATTAGGGAATTTCATTATTATTTTTGGAAAATCAGGGAAAACTAAATGGCTTTATTTTTCTTTTTTAATACCAATTTTACACATATCTAAAGAAATTTAAAAAAAATTCTCTCGCTCAAACAATGCATACAATATTTATTTGTTTTATATAATTATTATTTATATATATACAATATAGCATTATCTGTTGGTAATTTTCTTTTTATTCCTTTAGGAAACCTAATATACATTTATTTAGTATATATAAATATCAGGAAAAAATCAGGAAATTTGATTCTGAAAACTGCAGGAGAACCCTGTTAAAGGCCATGTTTACTTCTTTCTTCTGGCAGCATTTTAGAGCAGTTTCAATAATCCTGCTATCTTTCCTCCAGAGTTGAACACACTTTGAGTTTGACCTTTGAAACTTTCGGTACTTTTTTGGTAGTTCCCCACATTTATAACAAACTATATAAATAACCATATAAGGATGACCTTGAAGGGTTATCATTAATTAGAAATCTGTGAAAAGAAATGTTAGTATATTTAAACCTGAATATTGAAATACTATCTATATTCGCTGTAGTTTGCCCTTCGGGAATAAATTTATATCAGTCATAGATATATTCCTAGCAATACTGTGAAATTTTGGAATCCTTGCTGTGAAATCTTGAAATTTATTGATTTTAACCTTTTTGGTTAATAATTTACATATTTTTCTCCAATTCATGCTGTGAAATTCACAGCAAAAAATGTTTTCAGATGACATATCCTTCAAAATAATACTTTATTCCAAAGGGGGTAGTTTGCTTCTCAGCCACCCTATATTTGATTTTAAAATTTTTTTTCTAAGTTCCGTCGATGTAATTTCTGATTAAATAAATACATACAATCAAATATAGCTTCACTCAGGCAATAATATAAACCTCTTTTGATTTAAATTACACTATTAATTTTTTTCCACGTAACTCTAATGATATCCCTTCAAGGTCATTTTTAAAAATTATTTGTACGGTTTGTTATGAATGTGGGGGAAATACCAAAAAAGTGCCAGAATTTTTTATATATATTATTAGCACTTTGCGCTAATCTTTATGTTTGGTTTGTTATCGGTGAAGTTGTCACGTAACTTATTTTTCAGATTAGTGGGGTGGAGTAATGTTTAATTTGTCCAAAGCCAGTATGGCGGTATTGATCAGTGTATTGACTTGTATTCAACTGATTTGAGTTTGCTTGTACAGTTGATTTTATATTTAATTAGGCTGGCATTCTGCCGGGGGAACACACGTACACAGAGAGTTTGTTACGGAGCAGACTGTGGAGAGGAAGGTGAGCGAGATTATCAGATACTGCCAGGACCTGCTGCTAGTTACAGGTCGAGGACTGTGTGTCCTCCCAGTTTCTTCGCCTGGTTGTGTTGTTGTTGTATAGCAGGTCTCATCAGGGGAGCCGGGACTCCCTCAGATATGAGTCCAC
>JAUYWV010102487.1:0-13336 GCA_032274565.1 Nematoplana nigrocapitula | reverse complement strand
GGGGGGGGGGTTAAGTCACCTGGAGACGCGCAGATTGTCCAGACAAATATTGGTCACTTCCAGCATGGCTCGGGTTTTGGGGAGCTGTTCGAACTTGTTGACCAGTTGGAGATGACCCAAATCGAGCATGAGCGCGTCCGCGGATCTCGACGTCTGAGGCATGTACAATTTTGGCGCCTGAATCCGGATGTCCAAACTCATACGGGCCGCCGAAGGAGTTTCCACAGCATTTTGAACCTGTACACGCAGTCCAAATTCCAACGAAAGCATTGTAAGAAACAAAAATGGGCGCTATTAATCAATTGCGCGTGCCTCGAATTTCTAACGCCAGGAGAATAACTCGTTCATTTGAACCATGGTCCTGTGAAGGGAGGGAGACACCGTCGAGAGAAAGGTGGTCAGCTAGTTCATTATTAGGGAGGTCTGAATCTCCAGGGACCCAATGGAGATGGAAAAAGAGGGGAGAGAGATAGAGAGGGTGAAGGGTGGACCAGGCAGGAGAGTGGGCGAGAGATGGGATAGAGAGTGAGAGAGTTTGTGAAAGAGGGACAGAGATAGAGAGTGATAGATAGATAAAGAGATGTTGAGAGAGAGAGAGAGAGAGAAAGAGGGAGAGATGGGATAGAGAATAAGTGTGTGTGTGAGAGTGAGTGAGTGAGAGATAGAAAGAAAGTGTGTGTGTGTGTGAGAGAGAGAGAGAGAGTGAGAGATGGGACCGAGAGAGAAAGAAAGAGCGAAAAATAGTATGAGAATGAGAGAGAGAGAGAAAGAGTGATTGTGAGATAGAAATATATAGAGAGATGAGAGAAAGTGAGGTGAGAGAGAGAGAGTCAGTGAGTGAGATAGAAAGAGAGAGTTGGGATAAAGAGAGTGAGAGAGCGAAAAAGTGTGAGTGTGAGAGAATGAGTGAGATAGAGAGAGAGAGATTGTGATAGAAATTGAGTGTGAGAGAGAGGGTCTACGAGGGAGAGAGGGGGGCCCAAGAGAGCGCCACCTAGGAATTTGCAGTTCGTCGATATATCGAAAGACTGTTGTTTTCGAATTCCTTGTTGCTCGATTCTAATTGGTCATCATAAGGAATCGTTTGCTAGCTGTTTGAAATATTTCAGCTGTCTTTAAACAGTATCCCAGATGACCGAATCTGAGTGACCCTGTATCAGGCAGGCAGTGAAGATGGACGGTGAGGACGGTCTTCAAGAAGACACGAAAGCCGCCAGTGGGGCCACTGGTGATGCAGGATGAAGAAAATGAAGATAGAGATTGCTAATCATCATGAAAATGAATTTCTATTCCAGTCTATGTTCTCTCTATAATAATTACTTTCTTGCACTGATCTTGTAGATGAACTGATTTCACCCGAAGTCATATATACACGGAGATTGCGAGAAGTGCTATCGAAACTGGCACTTCTTTACAATGCCTTGCTTATGCTCTACGCGCTGCGCTGGATGCCCACGATGCGGCGCAGGGATATAGAGATGCGGTGGACGCTTTGTGTGCATCGCGCGAGAAGAAGTATATAAAAAACAAGAATCCATTATTACACAGTGAACAGTAGTAGAGAAGGCTAACCTCTGGATCACCCGTAAACCAAACTGTACCTTCTCTGCTCCATTTGTTGTTTTCTTCCCCCCGACCAACAAAATTTCATGAGAACTTCCATTGCTACATAATCAAGTTTTAAAAACTTCCCAGGCCATGGCTGTGTTCTCAACTATAGCGTCGTATCGAGAACTACATAGCGAACCGAAACCAGACACTAATCGGAGGAAAATAATGAAATAAAGTAACAAAACCGACACCCGCGAGCACCTACTATGGTGGAGTGCGCATACAGTATATGGTCGGACAACACAGAAACAGCACCTTTTCGATAAACCCGTTTAGCTGGGCAGTAAACTCGTCGGCTGCATTTACAATAAGCCTCATCACCAGCAAATCCTTTAGCAAAAAACATAGGCAACAAAAAACACGAAAACCTTTAAAACAATTAAACAATAAAAGCTCAAAAACAAAATTAGTAATCCCAACACAATATCAGTAAGGTAAAAGAATTATAAAATAAACATTACACGCAAAAATATAAATCTGCATCAATAATTATCATTTTTAAGTAATCTACGTGTATAAATGTAGTATGGTTATTACAACGAAATTTCTCTTTTAAATCGTGCCTCGTTTTACTGTAATCCTAATTAACTCAAACGGAATAGATTATTATCCAGATCAATCAATTCGAATAATTTACAAATATCAACAATCATACAGTTAATTCTCTGTGGAAAAATGTCCAGTTTTAGTTCACACTGACGGGAATCCCCGAGAAGACAAAGGCGTCACAATTAGGTTAATAAATTCGGACACTCTTTTCCGTGGTTTAAATATACAATTAAATATTCATTCTCTGTTTATCACCTTCGGATTTACTGGTAGTTTGTTCTACACTTCAAGATGATAATAATATGACTGAGTGGTTTTCCCGCTGAATAAATTTTCCTGGTGGACGAAAAAGCATAATAATGTTTCTAAAAAATGTATCTACAGAATATTTGCGGAAGTTTAAAGATATCTCCACATATTTAGTTGAAATGGCAAATAATTATACTCCATCTCGGGCATATATCGTAGCTTTTTTCCAAATGTGACTTACTCTGCTACCAATAAAAGAGAATGTTTTTAGAATTGGGATTTCTAAAAATTATACACTAAATGTGCTGGATAGCTGCGAGAGTTGGATATCAACTAGTCGAGGGAGGACTGGGTGGTTTACGCGCAGAAGGACGAAGATCCCGGAGGTAGACATGGTTTCCAAAGATATGTTACAATGTGCTGGATAGCTGCGAGAGTTGGATATCAACTAGTCGATGGAGGACTGGGTGGTTCATGCGCAGAAGGACGAAGATCCCGTAGGTAGACATGGTTTCCAAAGATATGTTACAATGTGCTGGCACACATGAGCTCATATACAGTTGCTTAAAGAGCATCATAAGCCAGGATGCTGACGAGGCACTATGATTCATTGCTACAAAACCAGCCTGTGTTCAAAGCAACATGTGCCGGAATTATAATTACCTGATGAACCGTAGCTTCGGATATTTCTTCGACTTTCTGCATCGCTTTCTCCGTAGCCGCTTGGAAGTTGGCCATGAAATTCTAAACAGAGGAAGACGAGGAGAATCAACCCAACCAATTCGAAAGACTTCAAATCGAAGGTCATACGCGTAGCTCTCATGTCATCTTACCATCAAGCGGCTGATGAACACGTAGAGGAAAATGACCTTTATCTTCCCAATCTGCATATTGATGCTCATGTCGACTTTGGAAGGGTCCAATTGGTTGCTGGGCAATTGGGTGCCCTCGTTATACATCACCATTTGCATCATGAAGATACTCTCGTTCGGATCGATCCACATGATCTGCGAAGAAAAAGATAAAAGTGTGCACCAATTGTTCAAATTTCACATTTAACTCACAAATCCCTCTGTCTCCTCCGAAGACATACAATGTAGATCTTCACTTTTCCTTTTCTGTGCGAAAAAGGTCCCTGCAGCACACAGTTATGAAAACCTGGCCTACATAGAAATCTTACCACTCGTGTTACTTACTAATCCCGCCACTCACTTTCTTCTCACCCTCTCACTCTTATTCTTTTTATCCCGCCTCGTGTATATCTATCGCATTTTACACTGACTACTCACTCTCACTCTTGAGTCCCTTTTCCCTCATGTTTCTCTCTCTCTACACTTTCGTTCTCTTATCCTTTCTCATACGCTTTGTTTCTCTGTTCTCACATTTGTGGCTCTCCACTCACTTCCATTTCTCCGCTCTCACTATCCACTCACTTCAATTTCTTCCTTCTTGCCCTCCACCCTCGATTTCTCATCTATCATTATTCACTCTCTTCCATTTCTCCTATCTCACTATCCATTTTCTTCCATTTCGTCTCTCTCATTACCCACTCTCTTCCATTTCTCCTCTCTCACTATCCACTCTTTTCCATTTCTTCTCTCTCACTATCCACTCTCTTCGATTTCTCATCTATCATTATTCACTTTCTTCTATTTCTCCTCTCTCACTATCAACTATCTTCCATTTCTCCTCTCTCACTATACACTCTCTTCTATTTCTCCTCTCTCACTATCCACTATCTTCCATTTCTTCTCGCTCACTATCCACTCTATTCTATTTCTCCTCTCTCACTATCCATTCTCTTCAATTTATCCTTTTTCACTACCCACTCTCTTTTATATCTCCTCTCTCACTACCCACTGTCTTCCATTTCTTCTCTCTCACTATCCACTCTCTTCTATTTCTCCTCTCTCACTATCAATTCTCTTCAATTTCTCCTTTTTCACTACCCACTCTCTTTCATATCTCCTCTCTCACTATCTACTATCTTCCATTTCTCCTCTCTCACTATCCACTCTCTTCTATTTCTCCTCTCTTACTATCCACTATCTTCCATATCTCCTATCTCACTATACACTCTCTTCCATATCTCCCCTCTCACTATACACTCTCTTCAATTTCTCCCCTCACTAACCACTCCCTTCCATTTCTATTTTCTTACTATCGGCTGTCTTTTGTCTTTTACTCTCGTGTCATGTCAATTTTTCCTCTTTTATACCTTTATCCTATTTCAAAGAGTCGTTCCTCCTTTTGTACTGTCATCGTCTTGCTCTCTCTCTCTCTCTCTCTCATTCCTAATGTTTGTCTCCTATACTGTCTCGTCAAACTACATGACACAGCTTCTGATACGATCAATGTTTTAAAGGGGGCATAATAATTTGTTGCCCTTGACAACACACCTTTCTATACAGCGTATCCTCGACGCAGTCCGTCACGCGTATGTCCGACAAAGTCAGGGAGACCTCGGTGGTCCGGTAGGAGACCTGCACGTCGGCCCGCATCCCCAGAATAGACACTTCGGCCATACTGATCGCCTCCGAGCAGATGACAAAGCGGACCTTCTCCATACTGGCCGTGACCAGCCACTGGATGATGGAGATTTCGGGAATGTTTGCCTGACCACCTAAGCGTGATTGGTCAGTAAGAAAATGAGAGAGGGGAAGGAAATGTTGGCCAATTAGAAATAAGCATATAGCAGAGCAAGCAATGTTCACAGGCAACTATGCTATTGAATATAATTATACTCATCTACCGCTGCTGGTCTACACACCGAACCAACGACAACGTATACAAAAAAGATAAAATCAATATATAGGGTGATGTAAAATATTTAAGGCGGTAATGTAATGATCAGTAAATAACAAAAATAAAGTTAGAATATTTATATTACTATGATAGGGATTACCCGCAGGCTGTCGTAAGGAAATGAATGGTTTCTTTTCGAGCTTTTGATGTGTTTGCAATATCTGGCGTTTTCGCATCGGGGAAAAAATGTGGATGGAAATCGCCGACATGTCTGATTATTACTGTGTGGGACCTTTTTGCGGATGCCAGAAATCAGGACAGACTATCATAGTCGTCATTGTTTCAGAATCGCTTGGAAATTCATAAAAAAATTAGCAACTCCAAAGCTTCCTATTGACTACCAACTACATATCGTATATTCTATCCCACTCAATTTATCGTTTATTATGGCAACTACTATGCTACATTGAAAAGTAAACTATGAGCCTGTATGGGGCAAGAGTTCCACTACCGTTTTCCACACATTCTGTCTTTAAAATTTTATTTTAAGCTAACGGGGAATGAGTGTACAATGGTTTGAGCTAAAAACTTTCACAGGCCAAATTACAAATGGATTGAAGCAACCAATGTACTCTGGCAATTGCTGAAGACCTGTCTCGAGCCGCTGTATTTGTAACTTGTGATACATATAGCTGATTGTTTTGATGAAGACGGAAAGGAAACCAAAAGACAAATTGTGTGTTTATGGCCCTATATCTAAAACTCAATGACTTAAATGTCCATCTTCGTAAATCCATGCATCTATCTCACGAATATCAAACGTAAAATGATCAACTATACTGAAATACTAAAAGTGTAATGACAAATATAAATCAATATCTAACTATATAAATCTTCAGTGGAAGGAAAAGCTATCCATAGCGTGTCAGCGTTTACACAAATATTCACAGGCAGATAAATAAATACTAATCTAAAAGTCAAAATACAGAAATCGATAAAAACATAAATATATTATATGAAAATAGTAGTGCCGCCATTCTATTTATTTCAAACTGGTTATAAAAGTCGGAAAGATTTTAAATTTTTGTTCTAATAATAAATACTACTATAAAATGTTACAAGTAGTACAATATTATCTCAAATTTTGAATAATAAAATGAAAATCTTTTGTTATTCATTTTATCAATTGGGGTATGGCCAAATCTCCACAGAAACTGTTATCTCAAATTTTAGTTTATAAAAAAATCCACAATCAGAGTAGAAACAAACAAATCACATCATGGAAAAGCAAATGGAGAGTCAGCTGTGCCTTCGTGTCCTCTGATGGCAAAGAGAATTAAAGCTAAAAAGCGATTATTTTGAACAGGATAAGCTAGAACCACCGCCTCCTAAATTAATTATGGAGGGTCTCACCATTGGGGAAAGCTTCCAAAAGGCCACCGTGCAACCACCAATCACAAAGCAGGTCTAACTCAGGCCAGATCAAAATTCGAACAACAACATGTCGTGGACAATACGTTTGGGGCATGATGTTCAGTACTAACAGTACTTTTTTGGTGTATTAGTTTGTCGGACTGGCGTCTTACGTCACACTACGACTAATTCTCACGACGTTCATATTATAATAAAATCAACTCGATGCACTCCTCCAAAGTCACCATATGATTCACTCGCAAACTGCTAAGAATAACGATGATTATGGTAAATCAAAGATTATTTCTTAAAAATTTTAATTTTAAACAGCTCCTCCGAGCCATCATATATATACGATAGACTTTGCTGTTAATATACATACAATAGATAACAGTTCAACTGATGTTTAGAAGAGTTATTAAGTCCTATAAGTGCGCGACCTTTCGGATACTACTTACAATCGAAAGGTAAAAAAATCGCTATAAATTGATCAGTCGTAAAAATTCTTTATCGGTTGGCTATTGCCTTAGTTGCGTAGACCTCATTACAATTCATAGTTAGTAAAGTAATTTAAAGAAAACATGCTTAGACTATGACTATCCTCGTAGCTTTAGTACAGTCTAAGCCGTCGAGTAAGAAGTCACAGATTCGAATTACTTCAAGTTCCCTAAATCTTATTTGCCAATACAATAGAAAGCCTAATAAACACAAAGATATCGCTCAGTACTGTATGTGTCGGAGTGTGGGTTCCACGCCAGGAATTTATCAATTTACTTGTGTGCGTACATACACCAAAGCAAATTTGTTCACATTGCAAATACGAAGAATCAAATGATTTCGTCTTGTTGTTATCTTTACCTTCGGTTTCATCCTTCGCCACTGTCAAGAAAGGAGCACAGCATAGTGAGAGGTTCCATTTTTTTCAAGAAAACAAATATGAGAAATGGGCAGACCATGCAGAACAAAAACAATTCAAACATAAAACGTGGAGACACAACATCGGGGGGCCTAAACAAAAAAGAGAATGCCCAGTCCACCGCAATAAAACCGAAGCAGGGCTGACCACCGACTTAAAACTGCTTGCACTGTTTCAGTAGTGTTTCCTCACTGGCAAAATGATGCTTTGATTACAGCATTCTTAATATCATACTTTCCCCGCTAACATGAGAACGCGTGCGACGTATCTCCTCAACAAATAATTAACATGACACCTTGAAAGACGCATTTCAAATATTCATATTCAAATTTAAATTTCATGAATTGCGCAATGGGTCAATATCCGTTTAGTACCTAATTCAAAATTTTCAAATTCTCTACCGCAAGATTTTACACAGGCAACAGCAATTTTCTCTTCTTTAAACACTTGCGAAAGTAGTAGGAAGATGCAGGACTCGAGAACAAAGTCAAGGACGGGGGGGGGGGACGGGAAACCGAAAATTAGTCCCACTTTTCTTAAGAAGCGACACCGGTCATTGGTGGAAATCCCCGCTACTTTCAGATCAATACACGAACAGTGTCAAAATGTGGCGACATCGCCTTGGCAAACAAGTGGAGTGTGGCAAAATACAACAGACCGAATTCATACATAATATGGGAAGAACAAGTGACTAACTGGAGTGGCTATAGGGGTACACCAATCACACTTACTCCACTGCAATCCTTCAAATCATCCATCCAAGCTCTTTTCGATTTTCTGTCACTTTCTTTCTCTCAGATCTGATGACCACTGAACTTAAGTCTTCTTGTTTTTTTATCAATATCCACACATTTCGCTAATCTTTTCTTTGCGTGTTATTGGTCGGCTGGTTGTGATTCCCTGGCTATTGATTAGTTAGGCAGGAGGTCTTCATAGCGCTAATATCCTACAGTTTTTTCTTAAATGTTTTAATCAATTATTATTATTTTTCCTTTTAGGCCCCCGTCATGATTTGGACCGGAGTACACCGTGCGTTTGTTGTTGAAATGTTTATCTCTGGAGTTACCAAAAAGCTACGGTATACAAAGATCGACCAAGAACCATTGACCAATTGAAGATTGCTATACGTCAAATAACTGCAGAAATACCACCGGAAATAACTCGCCAGGCGATGGAAAATTTTAGGAATCAACTACAAACGTGTATCGCAAAAGGAGGCCACCATTTGGATAATATCATTTCCAAAACAAATTATACCCCTCTTTTGAAACAGATAAAGATTTTTATGTGAAATGTTTTTTCTGCCGGACAATGCATATTGAATAAAAAACGAGGCACAATATAATAACATAATAAAAACGTTCTCGGGTTTCATAAAATTATGCATTTCTAACACGAGGGACACCATAATAAATATTACTGAAAGGATGCAATATGTAACTCAAAAGACACATATACATTTTTATACTAAATTTACAGAAGGATGGGAGCCCCAAAATTGTAATCTTAACCGCATTTAATCGATTTCAATTTTGAAAATTACATCATCGAAAAAGCACAGAAATAGTAAAACGTTAGCAATAAAGCATGTACCGTGAAAAAACGCAGAGATTGGAAGCACTGGATCACTGTTGCCAAGATATTTGAGCCTTAATACTTGTTCCAGGGTGGTTTTTGCTGGTTGAAAATCGTAGTTTTAGCATTCACCATTTTTGTTGGTTTAATAGACGAAGAATGAGTCCAATTGTATACCAAATAACAAATATCAATATTGGTATGTATTTGTACTGGTATGTTTTGTGCAAATCGCTTCTATGTGACAGACACGTTGACACGACTTATAACAACAGTACGGTCGGTGCTTTTCCAGTTTAATTTCTAGAAACCGCTAAGCACGATGCAAACCCAAGCGGAAGCTAACGTATCATACAAAACACACAGTGTACAATTAGTATGAAAACGTTTAAACAGTTCAACCGTAACAACCGCAGAAGCAGTAGAAATATGGGAATAGTCATATCGTATCACCCCCTCTCTGCAGGGGGGGGGGGGGGGTGATAAGAAAATCGACATTCCCATACTACTGTACCGACGGTGCTAAGCTTAGTGAAAACAAACATTTGTGCAAAGAGTAAACTTTCCCTTTCTGGCTATCTTTCCTTCTCCCCTCTATCTCTCTTTTTTGAAGATGCAGACATTCCCAAACTGGCAGGCGTACCCTGTTCAAAAGAAACAATTGAAAACGGAAAGAGAACAGCGTGAATAAAAATGCGTTGTTTGGTTTTGGTGTGAATCGGCATTTGGGCCTTACTTGGATGAGCAGGATTTTCTCAATTGTCTCAGCTGCGTGACACGTTGGGACCAACGGGGGGGGGGCAAAATAAAGAGCAGTACACATATAGAGGTACATAGGGAGACAGATGTAAGTGAGAGACCGGTTAGATGGGTTAAACTGACAGATGGCAATGTGAAACGAAGCAGCGACATAAAAAATGATCAGATATGAACTACACGATATCAACTGAGGATAACAACACAAAGTCACACGATTTAAATTAACATCCTGCAAACGCGTTATGCCTGGAATCTTCTCCGCGTGTCTGAGGACCGACAATTTCGGCAACCTCACGTGATCCAGCCGCAGTGTCAACGCTGTGCGTGATTCAACTGACGTCATTCAATTTGCGTTGGATCTTTATGTACGTCGGTCGCGGGTGATCTCTTCGGAAATTCCCGGGTGCTATATCAGTATCAATTTTGTGAAAATTATTCTGTACAACTCTGCTCAAATTTCCCTCACGAGTAATACTGCTGCTGCTAGACCTAGAAAACGACATGCAAAACTGAAAAAATCACTGGAAAAAAGGTAAGGTACTTTACACCGATCGCATTTTTACCCATTTTGTGCATTTGCTTGCTCTACTGTTGCATTGCCAAACTGTAAGCACACGACATCTTTTTTATTCCGATATGATTTCGAGAAGGTCGAGAACTGCCAATCAACATAGAAGTGACGTCAGGTGAGTGACGCATGTGTAATTCAATATTCGTATCTGATGGATCAACTTCCTTGCGCCGGAATTCCCGTGAAGATCACACGACAACCAAAAAGAACCAATCAGAATTGAAATGAATGACGCCAATTGAATGACGCTCGAGTCTGCTTGTCGCTTTATTCAGCTGAGCTGTTTATAGAAGAGGGATTTCAAGCAACGTTACGGTTTTAATTCTTAAACTATCGTCAGACAATACATATAGCATAGAAAATAATTAGCACAACTATTTACATATTGGCAAATAAGTGCTCCTGTACTTGTAGATGTAGATATAGATTTGTGAAACTGATGTGCAGTATGCCGCTCTACAGTGAGGACAGGTGTATTGATAGACTATTTCCGATGAGGCTTCTTTTGCGTAGAGCGCACTAAATCATCTGACGGTTGTTAATTTAAATAGTACTTTAACTCAGACCGAAACGTTGCATGAAATTCGCATCGCTTTCAATTTTATTCACAAATATTTGTGACAATAATGTCCTGTTTAAGAAATATTGATTAGTATTTGGGACATAATGACACAACTGTGTCTAGCCTCTGAAAATTCGCGAGATCAGGGGAGGCGACTACTAGAATAGAACAGACGTTCTTTGAGTGACGCATATACATCATCTGCTTGTTGCTGCTATATATAGCTGCCAAGAAACGAGCTGATTGATGTTTTCAAAGAGAGGAAATCTAAGCCGGAATTAGCTTTCCTGGCTCCTCCCACCTTGCGTCTCCTCCTCTCTGGCACGCTGGAGTCTCTCCGCAATTCGCACCCGCTTCTCCTCCTCGATCTTCTCGATTTGAGCCAGAGCGCTGGTCTTGCCCTTCTGGTCCAACGGTTGGGGCTCGTGACGTTTGACTGGATCGCCCACTAGCTCCGTCCAACTGGGGCCGTCCGGAGTGTCCGGTTTAGGTGGTGTCAGCGCGGGTAGAAGAGTGTTAGCGTAGTTCATCACCAGAAGCAGGGCCTCTTGATGGAGGCAGACCTGCAGGGGGACAGAGGTAAGAGATTACGAAGCTCTCCATTCAACCAGTTTTATTCCTGTCTCCATTCTCCCTCGTCAGATCAACAAATGTCTTCTTCAGAGCGTCTCTTCTGCCTTCACTCCCATGGCCTCTTCCTCCACCACTTGGCCATTATCTGTGCGAGTGCCTTCAGAATCTTCGCTAGAGCTCATTGCTTATAGAAAAATAAAAGGTTTGTGCCGTAATTGTGGAGGAGAGCTCACCGTACCTTAATGAAATGTCCATTTGTGGAATTAGCAAGAAGAGAAAAGAGTATCACCAACTTGAGCGATCTCTATGGTCAAAATTCAAAGGTGACGGGAACAGTACCGCAGCCACAACAGTCCGTGACAATCTGCTGGGATAGTCAAGCTTCTCTCCGAGCTCAGGCCAACAGATCAAGGGATTTTCAAGAATTCGTAAATATAGCTGCAGTCACCAGATATATGACCATCATTTTCCAGTGGATTCATGGCCACGCCAGCGTCCCTAGAAACAAAGCAGCTAAAGAGGCTGCCGTCAGTCCCAAACTCATCACAACCGGGAATCTTCTGGGAATTTCGGCTTCATGCAACAACCAGGTCAGCCAGCAATTGTTACCTCTCTCCCTCGCACCACGAGCTGCCAGGTTCAAGAGGACTTCACTCAATCACCTCCAGCGTGTTGAACTCGCAGGTCAGTCTGTGTCGCGTGTTCCTGTAGTCGGTGAGGAAATTGGGCGCCGTCTTCTCCGCGATGATCAACTTGACAAAGAGGAGATTCTGGCCCAGGCCCGACTGTCGCGTGCACAACAGGCTCACCGTCTGGTCCGTAGCCCGGTGCTTGTAGGGCGGCACATTCAGGGACAGACTGCCCAGATAGGCCTGCAATGCAGATGACGTAGAAGCAGCTGATTCGTTTAATGATTTCAGATATGTAGGTACATTACTACGTTCAAATCGATAATAATCACTATGAAGTACAAGATGCAGATTAATCAGAGCTGTGGTCCTCGGGCCTGTTTCATGAAACTGCTAGAAGCTCGTTAATTTACTAGCAGCTAATTTTTAGGAGCGGTTGAATTTAGCAGCAAACCCTACGCGAAATTCCAGAAAGAGAACAAATAAGCTACGAGTTTTTGTGTTGTGAAGTCATTTTTGCCGATGGCTTTAGCAGCTCGTAAATTACACGTTAAGGTCTGTTTCATATAACTTAGGAGCTCCTAAATCTAGCTGTATCTGCTATTGAATTCGAATAAATGGGAAGTGCTTCGTGGGCCCGCGGTCACTACAGTGTCCCCACCTGAATTTCCTGATCCCAGCTCCGTTTGGTGAACGTGGCACCGATTTCGTTCATGGAGAATTCGATAATCTCACGACCCAAGTCCTGATGACTGCTTCTCTCGAATACGCGAATGACAATCTGAAATGTGCAGAAAAAACAGTTCCCTTAGGGAAATAGAAGGTAGACGAAAACAGTCCCCATTAGAAAAACTAATTATCATTATCAAACCGACAGGTAACGGTATTTAGAAAATGGCCACGTTTCGAAGTCGACTGGGCTGCCAGAACCGGCGTCACTTTCCCACATAATCTTCTAGTTGACCTTTCTTCTGCTCGCAATGCCATCTCATGGTATGCAACTACTCTCCTCAAGAAATAGTACGACGAGGACTCGCACTCCCTTACTCACCGATCATGCCTTCCCACCAGTAGTAATGTACAGCCACGCTCCAGATCATGACTCACCACGGGCGGGGGGGGGGGGGGGGGGGGGGGGGGGGGGGGGGGGGGGGGGGGGGGGGGGGGGGGGGGGGGGGGGGGGG
>JAUYWV010102486.1:0-21964 GCA_032274565.1 Nematoplana nigrocapitula | reverse complement strand
GCGAGCCTTCTTGACCTTTGGAGGCGGCCACAGGGAGTTGCCCGGTTGCTGGGTCTCGGCGGTCCTGCGCCGCCCCCTCCCCATCCTCCGGAAGGGGCCGGGTAACAAAACAAAACAAACAAGGATTGTGCGAGTGATTTTTTCTAAAACAAATAGGTCATGCATATTTCCTCTACAGAGGAGATAACAGGGACAAGTGTCCAAACACGATCTCATTGATTCATATCTACTTTTGAAGAAGGTCGGGATATGCTGTAGTGGGTTCTACGGTACCGATTCTATAGCTATACAGTCCAACTGGTCGGAGTAACCTACACATCACAAAATGTATTCACCGGAAAATAATATTCTTCTAAGTATCACCGAGAAAATCGATAAATTTCGCACTGCCTTTTTTATAAATGGTTGTGAGATATCAGGGCCGAGTAAAAGGTCAAGCCGCCCTAAAAAACGAGCAGGTAGGAAAGACAAAGGGGAGGTTTGAATGAGACTTGTCGTACAAAGGAAAAGTCGGACTGGATGCTGTAGCTCCAACGAAGAGACGCGGATTTGACCACAGGACGCGCGTCATTCAAACTGACCCCCTAATTCTTTCAAACAGCTGTGAAACATGACCCTGATTAACGGGGCAAAGCTCCCTGGAATAATTAATGAACCACTTTTAACTGGGTTCATCACTGCGCATCGGTCTTTTCGAACAACTGGGTTCATCACTGCGCATCGGTCTTTTCGAACAAAAAATCAATTACGGTCTTCCACGTGCATGATACAAGTAATGCAGGCGTACTTCAATATTTGTTTTTACACAGTCCCGCGGAGTCAACTTTACTACTGCTTCATAATTCAGAATTTGCGCGAAGACAGACATCTCAACTATGTAAGAATGCCAGCTCTGGCGCGATCAATGACGAGAGCGTTTTATTGAAAGAAGAGGAACACGTGTCAGAGAGGAGGCTTTCTTCCTGCTTTCTCATCTAAAGCATCACTGTCTTGTGTAGTATATGCTGATGCGATACACCGAGATTATTGATTAATTGATTGCGCGAACTAACGCAATTACTAATTACAAAAAAGAAAAAAGTCAATATCAATTAACTATAGGTCAGGTGCATTGCTGCAGAAGCAATAGCTCTGACATTTGTCTTTAAGTTTGCAATTGCTACGATGCTACACAGAGAGAATGAAAGTTCTGAAATTTATGACTCGTACTGAGTATACTGTATATTCAGTTGGAAATTATTTAGAACGAGATACACATGCTGATCTAACATCGGGGGAAGTCAACGATTTAGATCTACTAGTAACTTTTACAGTAGTTTTGGCTGGCGATTCATTGTCCGCTCTTTTAAATAGATAACAATAATATAACAAAAATATAGTCTACTAGAGGTTAAATACTGGGCGTAGTGAAAAGAATATGTACAAGATATAACAATAACTATTTTTGATATTATAAAATTCAAATTTCAAATTATATTACACTATAAATGTATATAAAATATAGAGAACACGCCGCCACAGTATTTCGTGTCCAAAAACTAGGGCACACCTAGAGTAATTTGCGTCTAAAAACTAGGACACACCGTCAAATATTTCATGTCCAAAAACTAGGACACACCAAAAAGTATTTCATGTCCAAAAAGTAGGACACACCGACAGATTATTGTGTCTAAAAACTAGGACGCATCGTCAAATACAGAGTATTTCATGTCCAAACATTAGGACACGTCTTCAGGCGACTACTGAGAGTAGTTTGTGTTCTTATAGTCTCACCTGTTTGAATACACCGTGAAGCAGATGACGTCGCTTTGCAGGAGGCATCTCATCACCGGCGGCAGCAATCGAAGCGCCTCCTCCCTTGCTACCACCCTGTCCCGTGGCTGGTGGAAGGTCGAAAAAAATGTACAGGCATTTGACCAAGGTCGAAGGCAGAGCGGCTGCGGTCATACAATCGATGAGACTCGGTGGACCGGCGGCAAGGAGACTGAGGGTGGATATGAGGAGCCAACCGGAGCCCTCCTCCTCGCGGACAGTAGTAGTCCCAAGGGAGGTGGAAAACGTCTGCTGGTGGCTGAGATCCGACGAGGCCGGTGGAGATAAGAAGTTGGCGATGGCCCGACTCGCCTCTTCTGCAAGTCAAAATGGATAAAAAGCAGTCGTCTTCTGTCCACCAAATACACCTCATGTAAACAATTGTGACTCGAGCGACCCATAACAAAGCGACTGACAGACAAACTAATCGGCGGCCCCCTGTGCAGCCGCCTTCTCGTGGCCTCCCCGCTTCTCAATATCACAAGGAGTGTGCATCACACCTTTTCCTCCGTCCCTACGTGAAATACGCCAAACATTTGCCTATCAATCCCACGAATCTACTTTCGCCATTTCCACCCTCTGACTTTACACTTTTGGATCTTCAATCCCTCTCTGGCTTAACACATTTCTACATCCAACGCAATCCCACCATTTAGATCTCTTTAGATCTATTTTCGTTTGTTCAAAATGCTTTCTTTTTGTCCTCATCCAGTTATTGCTGGATTTAACGCTAGCTACTACACCGAATAAAACGTTGTGTAAATTTAGAAATATATTTAATTTGTCGAAACACTACGCTTCCTGGTTTGCATTATAAGAAAACCATTAGTCGGATCTGTAAATAGATTAATGGATTCGTTATTGCATCCTTTCCATTTCGCCATCACATATGCACATAGCTCTAGTTCCAAGGCAACTTTACGTACGGCAAACAACGCCGTGGACTCGACTCGGTGAATTGTAATCGTCTAAATAAAAACTAAATCTACGTAGATTCTGTTTTGGAAGTACAGAACTTTCGAACTTAATATATATAAAAATCTAAACAGAAACCACATTTCGCAATTTCAATAACTGGTAATCATTGTCAGTATAAGAAATAATTACGAATTTCATACAATATAATTCGCACGCACGCATCCACACACCTGTGGAACGGTTGGTAGCCCTGGCTTTCACTTCTTTCACCATCAGACGTGCCACGTGGGTACAGAAGGCGTGGACATCGGCAAACTTATCGATCATGTCCGTTGGCGAAGCTGAGCTGAACACCTATAATGCGGAAAGTCAGAATAGACGACTTATCGATCATGTCCGTTGGCGAAGCTGAGCTGAACACCTATAATGCGGAAAGTCAGAATAGACGACGTATCGATACACCACCACAATTCTACTATACTACCGATACAGAGGTTAGATTCGCATCAGATATAAAGTAAGTAAGCCATACCTTGAGAAGAATAGGATGGAAGAATTGCATTCATACTCGTATAATGATTGTACCATTTTAGTCCGCATAATCAAATAAGATTACGTTTAAGAATTAATTTGCTTTTTCTTTATATTCTTACTTAGCGAACAATAGGGGGGAATGTTGGAAAATGTAAGTGTAACAACAGAATGATGCGGAAAATTATGAAAAAATGAGAGAGATATTGTTAAACAACAAAATGTAAAAGTTTCGGTTCGTTACTGTTGGAGTTCAGCAATTTATTGTATATTTTAAATCATTTACAATCCACGGACAAGATGTTAAATCTAATTAATGAGTTACACGAAGAAAACCTCACAGATACCGTAGAATTGATATATTCCTGTGTGGTGATATTAAGAAAGAATAATACATACATACAAATGAATTCATGGATAAAACCAGAAATTAAAAAATGTAGAAAACATATTATGCATATGTATTACCTTAACAAATAATGGCAACATTGTATATAAAATTTCTTCCTGTTCACTGGGAGAAAGTACAGTGTTTCCAGATGGTCTTTTGAAATCATGAAAAAGTTTGCGAAGATGAGTGATGGCTAGAAGATGGTCTTCCCCAACTATTGGTCTGTCATTGGGGACAGCACGTGACTGTGAGACAAATCTTCTCATAAAGTTCATCTTGCCTCAAAGATGAGAAAAATATGTCACCTCAACCTACAATTAAATGATACAGAATTCAAATTAAGAGAGATATAAATGCATTCATTAATAAAATATTAAAATAAATATATTTTACTAATTTATTTTAAGGCAGATTTATTTGAAAAATAAAAAGTCATAAATAGTAAGTATATCAATATAACATTTTTTGATATTTTCGTTATATTGTATAATCAATCTATTTATAATTATTATATAAATCAGACGATTTGCAACTGTTAAAGAGTTTATGGACTATTTTTTAATGTAACTATAAAAATGTTTGACTGAAATAAGACAGGAGAGAGAGGCCATTATACATCTACACATTTTACTGTAAATATTACATATTATTAAAACATTGCAGAATAAAATTTGATACTATGGATCAAAATTAAATAACATGAAATATTATAGCAACATCTTTAATTTTGTCAATATAAATGGTTCATGGGTAATAGCTAATATTTATATTATTGTTTATTAACACAAATGAATGGCATGTATATTTTTTCTATTTTTTAGTATAAAAATATATAGATTATAAAATATTACCTTTATCATCAATATATTATTGAATAAACATACAAATAAATGTTTTTATATAAAAATATTTCTAATAATCCTAGCTGTTAATTATAATTGTTTTGGAATTAGTAAATATTTTCATTACAAATAATTATTTGAGTGCTATAAGTTAAAATTATTTATATAAAGTATAATCTGTATGGATGATCTTGCAATTTAACTTGGTAAATAAAAAACAACCACTTTTGTTTTAAAAGGAGAGTTGGAGACTTTATAGTGCACTTCAAAATCTCAGAATAATTTTTTTAAACTTAATAACCTTAGTATATACACAAATACTTTATTGGCCCTTTTGAAATTTATCAAGATAATATAGTTTAAAATAAAGTTTATAATAAAATGTACATATTAAAATATGCTTACCAGATTTTTCAGTACATATATCAAGTTTCATCTAAATAAAGTTTTTGTTAATATTGTTATGCTTACAAAAAATAACAGTCATTAATTAAGAAGGATTAAGGGTGTGAAAAAATGATGCCAGGTTTGTTTATTATAAATAAATTATATAGAAAAAATAGTGATCCTCCAGACTACAAACCATGAAGGAGGATATATGTTTAAATAAATTTAATGAATGCTATTTAGTATTTAATGATATAATTAAATATAAATCGCTATTGCCTCTAATTGTATATTTTTTACTAATTACTATTATCTTTTATGATACTTTTTTTAAAATTGATACAATTATATATAAGTCAAATCAAAATATATTTATTAGCAGTGTTTCACAATACATAAAAATTGTCATCACATAAATTAATCCCTGAATGCCTGTTCTTTTTTAAGATTATAGAAATACAAAAAATACAATTTATACATAAGAATGTTAATAAAGAATAGTCATTGCTCTATAAGCCTGAATGCATTTTCTGGGCTCTCTCTTTCTCTTTAGACTTTATTAAGTTCTATTTTCTCTTTATTGATGCTATCCACTGCATCTTGATATATTTTTAAAATAATATCAGCAGTATTTTCCTTTTATCTACCAATTTCTGCCATTTCACTCACTTGTTTCCACTTGCATTATGTCACACAACCTTCTTTCAATTTTGATTTTAATTTGATTGATTTTTTGTCTTCTTGTTTTTACCTTTTCAGTCTGTTGTTTCCTCTGATATGCTATTGTTACTATTGAAACAATTTCATCATTGATATCAAAATTGTGGTACTTAGTCTCTGAAATCCGCAAAGCAAATTTGTTAACAAAATGGCTTCAATAATATTCACTAAAAAATTGTTTTCTTTTTAATACATCAGTGAGGATTGAAAAATCTTGCTTATTGCTACTATTATCGTGAGAAAAAGAAAACAAGAAAGAAGTGGATATTTGATTCCATCATTATTACTACAAACTTAAACTTTATATTTATCTCAAATTTAGATTCATTGATAAACCAAATTTAAAAATAGATCTATATATTTTGGTAGAAATTTACTATAGATTCAAACATCTATATAGGCTTTAAAATTCCACCAATTCTGTCAAAGTCTTAAAATACTACCATAATGAAAAAAAATATTAGAGTGGCAATACTGTATTAGATCTTTAGTTCAGAATATATTAGGCAAACTAATTTGAAACTTTTTGTATAGTTTATATGGGTTTTTTTTACAAATTATACTATATTTGATGTTATTAAATATAGATATATAATTTGTGAAATTTTACAACTATATGGTATAATAATTTAATTAACAAATAACATATATATAGTTCATAAACTATGTATAAAGTTTAAAATTAGTCGTGTTTAAAACACATATATTAATAAATTATTTGAAAATTTTTTGTTCAATAGTTTTTGATAATAAATATAAAAATTATTTATTTATATATGTAATTATAATTATGTTTAATTATTACAAATATATTTTGATAAGGATAAATGTTACATAAAAGCTATTAATAATATATATGTGTTAAAATATATAGTTTGCCTAAGTCTTTTCAATTCCATTGAGTTAATTATTTTATACTATTTTACCGTAAATCTTTAATATTGAGTATTTTTATTATTATATATTTATCATAATTAAAAATATTTATATTTATATTATATCAAAAAATCAAATATAGAATATCTAGAAAAATGTCATATTAGTTTTTTATAAATTATAGGATGTCCTAAATTGTTAAGTTAAGTTATCTGTATCATAGTTTGTTCCATTAGAGAATAACAATCGAATTTAATAGAAATTTATTTTTAAACTAATAGTTATGCAGATGCCAAAATGGAAGTATTTCAACTATAGTTGAATGCTCAAATATATTTTGATTTAATGATAAAATGACTAATGACAGATTTCATTATACATGTTAACTATTAGATTTGTCTTATAGTTGAAGGATATATTGGCAGGAAATTCAATAAATGGACATTAATACTAATAGACGTTCAAAAGGAGTAATAAATCACCCAAATTTATCAGATTGATTTTATAAGATTGATCATTCAATAAGCTGATATATATATAAGACTATAATACATTGTATGTAAAAAGTTCTGTATTTTTATCTATATAAATACATTATTAGTCTGTTTTAAGAGAGGCTGATTATGCCAATTGAAATTTCTTTTGTAATTGGCTTTTAGGAATTATAAATAATGACGATGACATCTTGAAAATATTATTTTGGTCAAATGAAGCATGGTTCAACTAAATGCCTATGTGAATTCCCAAAATCAGGGTTCACACCATTGGCGCCCCCAAATATTAAAGGCTTTTAAATCACCATTTTCAAGGTCATAATGCATGTTTGCACAAAATAAAATCGCAAATGTTTTGCGACTTTTCCTAATTATATAATGCCCAATGATACTTTAATAGTATTGAACTAGGTGTAACACCTATATTTAAGTTAAGAACAATACACAAAGTATGCATACCTACCAATTACTGAGTCATTTTATTTATTTTCTCGGAGAGGAATTGATCAAGTAGAAGTGCTTTGTCTTTGGCAGCTCTCCAAAATGCATTTGACTGGCAGATGAGTTTACTGTTACCAGTCGATTCCATCTCCTCAGCCAAACTGTCAGCATCTCCAAGCAGATTCTTCCACTCCATCTCGACTCTTCCTCTTTATCTCTTGCAATTCTTGTGACTCTTCATTCTTTTGTTTCTGATGACCAGTCTCCTCATTCTCCTTTATTTCTCTATAGTACATTTGTAGTAGGGACATGGCTGCAGAAGCAGAAAGTAGCATTGCGTGTGAGATGTTAACATTCTTAATGCATCGCTTGGCCACCAAACATTTGGCAGAAATATTAACACAAGTTATTTTCTTGTTAAGGGAAAACCTCTCTCAATAGTAGCTTGGCCATGAGAGTACTAAAACCTTTTTGACCACATCCCAACTTCTTTCTAGGGTTGTTGATTAGGCGATCAGACAGTAAAGTATCCAGCCGAGTTTGTCCTTGTACAAAATCTTCAAATGCCTGCTTGTCCGATGGGTTTGTCCTGACATCTTTCAGAAAGTCAAGAAACTGATGCTTCACAATATCACAATTGTTGTCTTCCACCCATTTTGTCTTGTAGTGATTTGATTGCTGGCATTCTTCTCTGAATCCAACAGGATGAAAGATGGAGCCAGGCATGCAGAGGCTACAGCAGAGAGGAGATTTAACTATTATATTATAACAGCAACAAAAAATACTCTCGTCTCTATCGGCAGTTCTAACATTTGGTGTTCAGATAAGAGTTACTTAGCCTTGAAAGATGTGATTGTTTTTTATGCGGAAAAGTCAAAGTCAATTATAGAGATTTGATTCAGGTTATTCGAGTCATCCATCTCCAAGCACATCCACTTCTGGGGAGTGGTTGTAGCTTTAAGAGAGGCACTAGTCATGAAATGAGACATAAGATTCTTCAACACATTTTTTTAGATCATCAGCTTGGTATTTGTCCAGTGAGGGTTTGACTTCATTAGCAACTGAAATGAAGATTTCAACCTGAGGAACAATTATTTCAGAATCTCTAGCTTATCAAGAGTCTTCAATGATTGGAGCTTCAGTGCTGAGCTTTTTTGCTTTATCTTTCTGATCTCCTGAAGATATTTCTTTATATTTGGCCAGACAACAACCACCCTCTTTACAATTTTACAAACCTTCATGTGGAGCAAATCACTTGAGGTAAGTGTGAAATAATCTTCTCTCCGGTAGGGTGAAACCCTTAAAAAGATAATATAATGACGAGAGGAAACATTCAATATCCCAACTAGCTGCAAAGTGTCCATTATTGAAGGTATTGTGGAGGACATGGAGTCTATAACTACCAATATTAATAATTGATTGGCCCTAGTTATCTTCAATATGTTTGTTGAACTTTTTATAAAGAGTCCAATTCATATTGGGACAATCCATTGAGACTTGCAAAACCACTTTTATTCGTAAGACCTCTAGTAAATTATCTGCCATTCCATGTCCCAAGAAGATAGATGTAAAATAATTGGTTGTGACTTTACCATTTTCTCCCAAATGGATGAAGATATTCATTTGCTTCTTTTGTAGATCTTTGTTGTGTGTTTTGACAAACAAAAGCACATAGTATTTCTCCTTCTATGCCACTTCCAAGAGTAGATATGTAAAATGTGGTGTAATACCAAATATTGCCACTGCCAGGTATTTGCACTTTGTTTTATTACAGGACATGTTCTGGGTGATTTTTCTATCTAAAAACATACTTTGGAAGAGAGGAACTATGTCTTCTGTTACTACTTCTACTGGAATAATGAGAAGAAAGTAATTAAAAGACCCATATTACTTCTGCTTTCATAATATCGATTGAAGAACCTGCTGACAGGAGTTTAGATGATGCAGACAGGCTAGAGGAAGCAGATATTGGTGCCAACTAGCCAGAATAAGCAGATGTTAGTATAGACAGGCTGGAAGAAGCAGAGGTTGATGCCAACTAGCTAGAAGAAGCAGATGTTGGTTCATCCATTTTCTTGAAATCTATGTACATTTTGCATTAAAAATTCAAATATTTTTTTGTTGAAAATAATACTATTCAAGAAATTGATTTTCTTGAAAATATTGAAATTTTTTAAGAGACAAGGCTTTTTTATGGTACCCATTACTCAAGGCTTTTCAAGATTAGTGTGAATCATGTTTAAATATAGTTTTTAAAACCATTTTAATTTATGTACAAGTTGGTATGAAATATGAAGTATAATACTAAATATTTGCAAGTATTTCATTTATTTCTATATAATACTATAAGTCATTTTAAGTTTTTATTACAAAAAAATATTATTTTCAAAATCTTTACTAAAACATTTATAGTATACATAGCTATAGGTAACTTTCACAAGGTGTCCATTACTCAAAGGTCCTGGAAAACCTGTTATAATCATTTAAATAATTTTTCTGTATAATTAAAAAAATAATATTAATAAATATTATATTAAACAATTCTAAATATTTAATATTTTTACTTTGTTAATTAAATGAGTAGCCAGTGTCCAGGTAATTATCTGAAACTACTTATGATAATTAAATAGAAAATATTTCCTAATTATCAGATGATAATGCATGCAAAAATCCGATTTTTGCCTGCATTATCATCTGGTATTTAAAAACTGTCACTATCTCAACTTTATTTATTTCCTAATAGTAATTATATTTTTTCAAATATTAATGATTTACTTTTGTAAAATCTAATTTAATATAAATAAAAATTGCTATTAAGGCTACATGCAAAGCTGATATATTACAAATATAAATAATGATAAATAAATACAATTAGTGTTTTTTGCTTATTATATTAATTTACATACTTTTGGCCAATTAACTCTGTGAGATTTACAGCAAGTACTTTTTCAGAGGACATGTTCTTTGAAACAGTACTTTATTTTAAAGGGGAATTTAGCCTTTGTGAATTCAAAATGATTCTTTAACTTTTAAGTCTTTGAGTTTGTCTTGTGTCTTACTCCTGTTTTATTGCAATGGCATCAACAAAATGTACATAGTTTTCAGTTAAGCCCATTCGAATGGTATTATGGATTGGACAAAATACAGTAAAATATAGTCTAGAGGCATTCCTATACAATAGCGTCGTAAATTTATAAACTTAGTCCTAATGACAATGTTCAGGAATGCGGCAATGCTACATGCAGTCTACATTTACTAGGTTGACATACAAGTAGTTGAATTGAGAGCAAAAACTAACTTGATAAAGTTAATAATGTTCAATTACTAATAGACACATTTATTAAAATGCAAATTTACATAAAATGCACAAAGAATTCTTAAACAAACGACTTCCTAGAAGACTATTTAAAGTTGGCGAGTTCAAATAAATACTATTTCCGTTGTAAAAGAAAAGCTCAATCAAACATATAAAATAATTACACAATAGCGAGTAGTGAAACATATAAACATAGATCAAATAAATAAATAAAGTACTGCATCTTGTTAAATAATACAACATTTTGAGTAAGTATGTATCATTAAACGTTTTATAATTAGTATACACCATACAAAAGCGTTTTCCCTAATTTTTGCCAATCACCTAACACGTTAGAAATATAGATATTTTAGACTAGAATTTCAAATTCAAATTAGGACCGGCTTCCTAAACATAGTATGAGAAATTAAAATATCCTCATAATCTATAAGAGGGTCTGTTTCTTGGTTTATAGGGAGTAAGGGAAGGAAGCGTTGATGAAGCATCATTAGACATACACCGACCGGTCCTTGTTACAAAAGCTACTTGTTCTGTTTCATGGCAGCTAAATATTGCACAGTATATGTACAATGACGTTTGATGGTCCTCGCAATCTTGTAGTTTTCTAGAAGTGTTCACTTTTCTGATAAAATTTTAAATTAACCAATTGCTCCAGGTTGTGCGCATATTTTCTGTGTTGAATGTTTAACCAAAGAGCAACAACATTCATATAGATGCTTATACGCCATAACATTACCGTATCTATAATCGAGTTAAGATCATGAAACGGGTCGGTAAAAACAATAGGATCAGCGAAATGAGAGAACAATAATAAGTGGAACGCCGGATAAAAGTCCAACGCTATTTTTTGTCAATTATTTGACTCATGACCATGGTTTAAGTGCACTAATAGAAATTTTGGTAATTAACATTTTTCACTGTTTTTAACCATATATATCGACTAAATCGGCAAGATCGATACTCAATCTGATTGTGTTGTGGATTTCGGATGACGCCGTAAATTCATCGGCGCCCTCACCCGTTCTTGGATCTGCCAGTGGTCTTATCTAATACCTAGCTTACAGTACACAAATTATACTGACTAAAAAACATGCCTATGCGAGGAAATTAAAATTTCAGTTACTATATGTATAGGTATTATACAAGAATAACCGGAGTTTTTAATTCTCCACTATGTTAAAGTATAATCAGAGAACTTGGTAATACATAGTTCAGCCTCGTCTTAAATTGTTATTTATATTGTCACCTTCACTTCTGTATTCGTATTGGTCTTTGGTAGCAATTCGCCTTGTAGGCTCATCCTATATAATGATGAGTTCCCCGTACGATGTCTTTATCAAATTATTCTACAAATTTCCTTCAACCGTGATAACTTTTCCGGAAGCCTAATAAAAATCGCTTTAACCGTGAAATTCGGAAAACCAGCATTTTAATCGAGTAATATCGCAAATCACTAAATTCCCACCCACCACTCAATCAGAAACACCCCCACCTCAAGGCGTAACATAATAACAAACTGACCCCAATTTATGATTTTGCTGAGACCCTACAGCTTTTCTAGTGGGGTGGGGGTCCGTAAATAGATGAAGTGGAACTAGTTTGTAGGCATGATAAAGTAGAGATAACAGTTGTATGACATGGGCAGCCTCCTAGTTTTTGTTTAATTTGGCTGACGTTCTAAGTATAGTATGTCAAAGTCATTGCTGACGTGGCCAAATCAGAGACCGCCACGTCATAAGTAGGTCACGGTCACGGCAATTCCTCTAGGAGACACATCCCCTTGCTAGAGTTCCATTAATCCCTACTACTAAAACGGATTGATATCGTCATGACAAACATTTGTAGATCAGTAGTTGTGAGAAGTTTCTGGGAACCCCTTGCTAGAAAGCATGATCGTGTACTATAGGTACTAAACAGAATTCCCTAATCGATTTTGCGTTCTTATTTGAAGTGCGATCGGGTCGAGAATGGTTTCATTCGTCTGGGCTTGACGTGCAAACATTTGGGACTCCCTCCTGCTAGGAACTTGGATCGCATACTACTACATGGAATTCGCTGCTCGATATCGTCACGACAGTCATTAACTGCTTTCGCGAAATCGATTCGTTACTCCGAATGTCCCATTGACAAACAAACCAAACAGCGCAGCCGCACGTGAAACATCTAACATTGTTGGCAGAATTAAATAAATTTGCTGTTACATTGCAGGCCCGTAACGTGGGGAGGTGGATGGGGTGGACGTCAATAGTGACGAAATGGCCAGGCCCGAACGCACCTAAAATAGATTTGGGAATTCCCACACCCACCCCCCTTTCCGCGTGGAATTGTTCCGAGTACGTGCTAACGTGTGCACAGAAGCTTGACGGATGTGACTTTTAGACTATAGCGCGTGTCAACTTTCCTATCAGACTACTTATAAGCAGATATAAGTAGTAAATTAGGGATTTAAAGTTATTTTTCATGTAAAGAGTGAATGCCTAGGTTATCGAGCAAGGAGAATCGAATGGTGCTATTTATTTTCCCACCAGACTACTTATAAGCGGATATAAGTAGTAAATTAGTGATTTAACATTATTTCTAATGTAAAGAGTGAATTCCTAGGTTATCGAACACGAGAAATCGAATGGTGCTATTTATTTTCCCATCAGACTTATAAGTAGAAATCAGTAGTAAAAGGGAATGTAACGTTATTTTAACGTGAAGTGTGAATTACTAGGTTAGTGAACACGAAGAATCGAATGGTGCAAAGCGCACCGCCCTAATTGACCAATCTATCCGCATGTGTCCGGGTAATTTGTGCCCGACTCTGGTAAACTTGTTCCGATACACTAACTCTAGTGTGTGCGCCAGCGCACTAGAGTGCATCGGCAAATTCTCTTGAATTCCTAGGTCTTTGAAGACGAGAAATCGAATGGTGCTATTTATTTTCCCAATTCAATACTCTTCGACTGTATGCTAAGTGATACAGTGGTGTGAATTTTTACTAAAAAGGTAACTAGGTGTTCATTAGCTCTCTCCAATGTATTTGGTACTGAAATAAAAGGTAATCGAGTGTCATTTAATTCACTAGACGGTACTTGTTTTGCTTCATTTACATTCACCAAGATTACCTTTATGCTTCATTAACATACACTAAGATTATGTGTTTTAACCTCGTTTGTAGAGAGTATCAAAGCGAATTCATAGGTGACGACTACAATTTGTAGACGTGACCCACATTTCGAATGTATAATTCAATACTCTTTACTGTATGCTATGTGATACATTAGTGTGCATTTTTACTATAAAGGTAACTAGGTGTTCATTAGCTCTCTCCGATGTGTTTTTGTACAGAAATGAAAGGTAATTGAGTGTCATTTAATGCACTGGAAGGTACTTGTTATCTAGAAATGAAAGGGAATTAAGTGTCATTTAATTCACTGGAAGGTACTTGTTATGCATTATTTACATACACCAAGATTACCTTTATGCTTCATTGACATACACTAAGATTATGAGTTGTAACATCGTTTGTGGAGAGTATCGAAGTGAATTCCTAGCTTACGACTATAAATTAGTAGGCTTGACACACATTTTCAATGTATGATTCAATACTCTTC
Source organism: Nematoplana nigrocapitula (assembly GCA_032274565.1). Classification (NCBI taxonomy): domain Eukaryota; kingdom Metazoa; phylum Platyhelminthes; order Proseriata; family Nematoplanidae; genus Nematoplana; species Nematoplana nigrocapitula. The sequence goes on along the minus strand of JAUYWV010102486.1, from coordinate 7,637 downwards.
AACTGTATGTTATGTGATACATTGGTGTACATTTTTACTATAAGGTAACTAGGTGTCCAGAAATGAAAGGTAATATTTAGAGGGAAAATACATCACATAGGGTACAGTGCAGGCGTATTGAATCATACATTCGAGCAGGCTATAAAGTGAGGAACAAGGCATCATATGATCCACATCATATTTATTGTCTTATTATGTTATATCAGGTCAATCAGGTACAATCCTCTCTCCGAAGCCCAAGCGTCCTCGTCCTCGTTCGTCCTCATCCTCTCTTTAAATTTACGACTGACAATTTCTTTCTCAAATAAACTATTGTCATCATCATTTGGTTCGTCCTCGTCATTATTTTCACCCTCATCGCTCTCTTTATATTTACGCCTGGCAATTTCTTTCTCAAAGAAAATTTTTTTTTTTTTGCGGCAGCAGAGAATCATAACTTCCTCCTAACGTACTCCATAGTTTCTCAATCTTCTCTTTGACATTGTCAACAAAGGCACTACTGGCATCAAATTTTTCTTTGACCGAAAAGAAGTAGTGGAGTCGAGCAATGACTTTCGTAGTCATCTTGTGTATGCTCTTCTTCTTCTTCTACTTCATATAAGATCTCTTCTATGGCTATGCCTATAATGGGGTCAAGTTCATCCTCGCTAGAGTTGTCATCACTGTTAACCCACCAGTCACCTTCAATTGATTCGTCCTAGTTAGTTGATTCGTCCTCGTCAGTTGATTTGTCCTCATCCTTATCTTTATATTTACGATTGGCAATTTCTTTCTCAAATAAAATTTTAAAAGTTGACAAAGTTTGAGGCAGTAGAGCATTATAACTTCCACCTAGATTATTCCTTAGTTTCTCAACCTTGTCTTTGACACTGTCAACAAATGCATTACTTTCTTCAAATTTGTCTCTGATCTCAAAGTAGTATTCGAGTTGAGCAATGACTTTCTTAGATAGCTTGTGCATGTTCTTTTCTTCTTTTTCTTGCTATACGATCTCGTGTATGGCCATGCCCACAATGGGGACAAGTTCATACTTGATAGAGTTATCTTCACGAATAAGCTCATTGTCGCTAGAGTTATCGTCACTGTTGAACATATTTAGAATTTCTTTTGCTAACAGAATAGGAATATACTTCACTTTTGTTGTTCCACACACATACGTCTGAATAGTGCTAGATATCCAATAATGATGTGTATTTTTTAAAAGGATAATTAGAATTCCTTTTGTTAAAAAAAGGTATACTTAAATACACTTCAATTTTGTTTATAGTTGAGAATCCATACACATACGTCCTTATTAGACCGAATCAGCTCCCTCCACCTTACTGCCCTCGTCAGGAGTGGATTGATCATGCTTTTTGGGTGAAGGCAGTAGTCCATCCAGAATAACTAACTTTGACGAAGTCGCAATTCGACATCTATCAAAGTTCTGATAGAGAACATGGAAAACTTCGACTGGAAGTGTATCTTCCGTCTTGTAGAAAGGCTCGAGTTTTTTACAATGCTTCGTCAGAAATACCCAGTCCTCAGAATTAACTGGAAACACCTTTAATAGTCGAATGAATTCTTTCAATGATGTTGGTTGTGTAGTGTTATTAAATAAGTTATGCGCTTTTCGCAGATGATTAGCCATGCGAATGATTGATCAGTTGCAGATGGGACTTTATATTATATATTGTTTATAGTATTGAAGATAGGACTTTCAGGAGGTGGTGATTAGTAAGCTTAAACCCACTCGGAGCTGTTCGCAAAATAGCATTACGTGTTTTCCTGTCAGCACGTTGCAGGATTTCTAACCGAGGTATGTAGCGGTCCATGATTTATGTCATATACTTGTTACTTCAGGTTGTTTATAGTTTTTTTTATAAACTGCGTCGCTCGCTTTCCCACCGCGTCAAAGGCCGCATTGGTAGCATTCCGTACAATACGTTTTGGCAATGAGTGGAGCAGACATTGACGCACCTGGTAGAGCTGCAGATAACAATGGAATAAGATAAGGAAATATACCCATTCGAATGGTATTATGGATTGGACAAAATACAGTAAAATATAGTCTAGAGGCATTCCTATACAATAGCGTCGTAAATTTATAAACTTAGTCCTAATGACAATGTTCAGGAATGCGGCAATGCTACATGCAGTCTACATTTACTAGGTTGACATACAAGTAGTTGAATTGAGAGCAAAAACTAACTTGATAAAGTTAATAATGTTCAATTACTAATAGACACATTTATTAAAATGCAAATTTACATAAAATGCACAAAGAATTCTTAAACAAACGACTTCCTAGAAGACTATTTAAAGTTGGCGAGTTCAAATAAATACTATTTCCGTTGTAAAAGAAAAGCTCAATCAAACATATAAAATAATTACACAATAGCGAGTAGTGAAACATATAAACATAGATGATATACCCCCTTTCAGATTGAGGTGTTGGCGTGCGTGCGCGTCACACTTCGACATGCCGCTAGCTATCTCAAAGCAGTTTACCGTCGTTTGAGCTCCTTTACCAATGTCTGAGGGACTTGAATATTACCCTGTAAAAATTAAGACTTAGTTCAATGAGAGCTTTAATCATATCAGGAGGTGCTTTTAACAGAATACCCTTTCGGTATTTACATCGACTTTTGTCAATAATTCAAGCAAATGGCTATATTTCCGCAATTTGATCAATTTCCAGACTTCTGTTCTGCTCGTTTTTGTTTATACTTTAGAGATAATAATCGCAATCTAGAAATCTAGGACATTAGATCGTTTGGCATGCACATCAGATGAAACATCAATTCCAATGTAAAATCTTCAGTCGTACCCTAGGAATTCACTTCGATACTCTCCACAAACTATGTTAAAACTCATAATCTTAGTGTATGTCAATGAAGCATAAAGGTAATCTTGGTGTATGTAAATGAAGCATAACAAGTACCTTCCAGTGAAATAAATGCCACTTGATTACCTTTCATTTCTGCATAACAAGTACCTTCCAGTGAATTAAATGACACTCGATTGCCTTTCATTTCTGGACTTAAATACATTGGAGAGAGCTAATGAACATCTAGTTACCTTTATAGTAAAAATACACACCAATGTATCACATAGCATACAGTTCAGAGTATTGAATCATTCATTCGAAGTATGGGTAAGGTAGGTAATTTCTTGGTGATGTGATGAATTTCCATTGAATCGGACAGAATCAGACAGATTTGGTAGCAATAGGCAGAATCGGACAGATTGGACAATTGGGCCGGCACGCTTTGCTCCATTCGATTCTCCGTGTTCAATAATCTAGAGATTCACACTTGAAACGTTACATCCTGCTTTCACTACTTATTTCTACTTATAAGTAATCTGATGGAAAATAAATAGCACCATTCGATTTCTCGTGTTCTATAACCTAGGCATTCACTCTTCACGTTAAAAATAAGGGTAAATCTCTAATTTACTACTTATATCTGCTTATATGTAGTCTAATAAGAAAATAAATAGCACCATTCGTTTCTCCGTGTTCGATAACCTAGGAATTCACTCTTTACATTAAAATAACGTTTAATCCCTAATTTACTACTTATATCCGCTTATAAGTAGTCTGATGGAAAAATAAATAGCACCATTAGATTATTCGTGTACGAAAACCTAGGGTTTGACTCTCCCTTTGTTGAAATAGAGCAGATGCAACACACTCGGTCACATACGACACACTCGGACACATGCAGCACACTCGGACACAAGCAACACACTCAGACATATGCATCCTATTACGACAGACAATAGTCTATTGTTCTGAGGGGTTAGAGAATCTTTCCGCGCGCTTGTCACGCTTGACTGCACACGCTAGCACGCACTAGAGTGCAAAATGCCAACGCACCCCGATTTCCAGAATTTAACTAACGTTATATAGATAGGCCATTGTGTTGAAGTCTATTGTTCCAGAGGATCGCCAAATCCTACTACTAAGAGTCACGAAAATCCGAGAAAAGTGGTGCAATTATTAAATGAAATCACAAGTAAATTAGCCCCAAGGACAGATGTTATATATCAACGACGAAAATAGAACAACACTGATATAAGCAGAAGTGATCAAGGAACGATGGGCCATTTAATGTAAGTAGTAAATATCTATGTCTCTCTGTATCACCTAAAACTAGATTCCCCTACGCAAACAAATGACGCCATAACTATAGGCCAGTCAATCAAAGCGTATTACGTCATATCTAGGTATATGAACTCCTACGGACACATGACTGCGACTGGTATCATAGATCGATATTGAAGAGAGGAATCGATGGGTGTACTCACAATTGAGATGTCATCAGCGGTTATTAACTTATGGCTGATTTGTAGAAACAAATTGTATTTAAACAGCGTGTACGCTAACCTTTTCTTCAACATCGCATGCAACACAAAGAATTTTACAACTGATCGTCTCATGAGATAGGTTTTGTGTGTCTGCTGCAACACCACTAAACATAGTTCACACAGCGACGGTAGAGTAGAGCGATGCCAGCAACGAACGCGCGCAGCCGGGGATTTAGGTGAGAAGGGCTTACCTGGAGCCAGAGCTTCTTCTTATTAATTTTTCTGGGGCCCAGGGCACAAGGCCTCAAGCCGGTCGCTACAAGCGACCAATTTGCCTCAAAAACCGGATAACCTCCTTTTCATCTTGGATCATCTCAGGTCTGATGTTCAGCCCGAAGATCGATCTCCGTGGCAGCGTCGAAGCAGGGCAGTCGAGGAAGAGATGGCGAACGTCCTCCACCGCTTCACCACATTCCTGGCATATATGGCTTGTCTCCTTCCCGATATTGTGCAGATATGATCTTACAATCGGTGTCTTCCCAGTTCTTATTTGTTTCTCCAGTGTCTGCTCAGCCTCTCCCAGTGTGGACAAGTCGGATACAAATCCGGGTAGAAACGGGCTCGATACGTCGCTAGCACTCTACAAAGCCCGCGCAATTAGCGTCTTGGCTGTTCGGGATAGGCCTGCCGGTTTGGGACAATGTAGAGCAATGGTACCCTCTGCCCGCATTGAATAAAATCTAACTACGCACAATTCCTAGTTGCAGAGAGACGTCCCGCTATTCATTGCAGATAAAGCAGACCGGCTGTCGGAGCAGATCAGGTACCGCCCACCCCGACCGTCGATCGCCAGTCAATTCACCATCGGGCTTTCACACGACCCGTTAGAGATGTCCACAGCACTGCCCCCGCGTCGCACACCACACTCAGTTGACCCATCAGTATAGACGATGAGGTCAAATTATCCTAAGGACCGAATGGTGTTTAACATACTGCCTCAGGGTCATTGCGGCTGCTGCCACCATTTAGGACGCTCCACCGCTTTTCGCCCACTTCCACGGGGCAGAAGTGACAGGGAAAAAATTCGACGCGTTCTGGTTGTTAAGGTCAGCATCACCTTTACACCCCTAGCCATCTCGTGAGACACGTAGCAATGGGAAACCACATTCACCAAGATCCTCCTGCGAAGGTTCGTGTATAGAAGCCGCAGAGACCTCTCCAGAGCTGTGGCCGCTTCACGCCGGACAATGGTATGGAATGATCCTGAGAAACCTATCGAAGAATGCCAACGTTTTACTCTCTATGTGTCTACAACCGCATTACCTCTGCTGTCATCGCCAAATTTCTTCTTGACACACCAAATGACCCTCGTCAAGTATCAGTCTCGCGTTTGAAATCAGCGCTCGGACGGACAGGGCGTTTTTGTCGAGATGGTATGGAACAAATGAAAGCCAGCCTCACGTAGGGCGCCATCGAATATAGGCTGGTGATGAGTGTGTGGCACTTGTTTCAAGCCCTGTCGAGAAGGCACCATTTCCTAAAGGATCTGGTGTTCAAACCGGACCCCTCCAAGGTATGGCGCACCATCCTCGGCCTTAGTGGTTGTCCTGATTCGAATTATCCGAACGAAGCCCTCGAATACAACAGCAGGTTAGTAACTTCTAACAAGCGTAAGGCAGTCATGTGTATCCAGTACTTTGCGACTGACAGCCGCCTCTCACATCCGGTGAGGCTAAACCCATGGAGAGAATGGTTTACTACCACCTCTACTATCACGGGAAACACTCAGACAAGTTCTAGAAAATGAAGTCCTACCTTGACCAAACACATATGCAACGGCTTCCATCAGTCACCTTTTCGAGAGTCGTGCTGGCTCTACTAGGCTTTTCCAAGGCATGACTGAGTATGCCGAGAGGACCTGTATACCACTCTAATATAGATAGAGGCGTACCACTCCAGATTGTTCGTTTGGTTGTGTCTTTCCTACGAAACAGGCAGACCCGCTTAGAGTTTTAAGGTGAAGTTGAACAAAAGCGCACCATGAACCAGGCTCTCCCCAAGGCTCGATTCTGGCTCCTCTACGGTTCCTTTTTTGTATTAATTTTCTGAGTAAAGTGATTCCAGAGGTACCTCACAATTTTCTGTTCATGGACGACGTTTCCATGCTGTCTCAAAATCAGAATAAAGAACGGACTTGTTAGCTGCTTTAATCAGGGATAGAGGCCGTCGAGATTTGGAGCCGGGATGAGAAGATGATCCTAAACGTCGAAAATGTGAAGTCGCCCTCTTCTCCACCTTCTCTCACGAGGCAAACTTGTCCCAACATAACGGGAAAGAACTCAAGCACGCTGGATAGCACCCTCTCTTTTGGACGCCGCACGGAAATCGTCACCGAACAAGTAAAGAATCGCTTCCAAGCCTGGCGGGGAAGGAATGGGGTTGGAAAAGAAAATCTTCCTCAATATCTTTATGGCACTCCAAAGAAGCATTATCGATTACGCTGGACCAGCCTGGCAGCCTTAGCTGTCCCAGACCAACTTGGATCATCTCTAGACTGCTCCAAAGAGCTCTTTTCGAATTATCACGGGGCAGACTAAATCAAGTCCTCTCGAAGCTCTGAATACAGAAAAGGATGCAGCTCGTCCATAGCTTTCCAACGATACCATACACAATCCTATACGACTTTCAATAAAGCGGGAAGACACAAAAATAAAAAACGTTTTGCAGGAAATTCAAATTTAGAGCGGGCGAGTCACTTGAGATAGGGTGTCTGACGTCATACTTTGACATAACGTACTGCGCTCTGAATGGCTCAACTTTGGCAGAAAATACAAATTTCTTACTGGGGCGAGTCACGGTGTTTCTCAGAGGGAAATTCCCGGGAAAATCCCTTGATCTTGACTTGGTGGCCACTAATTGGCTGACTCAGTTATCTATTGATGACGTACTGCTCTCTGATTAGCTGACGTACATTTAACGTTGTAAGGGCTAGAGGCTGTCAAACTTCTACTACTACCCTATACACGCATGCTCTATTAATTGCCAAAGCTTTCGACTGTGTGAGTCACAAACAGTTATGGGATACGAAACTAGTCGTGTACTTGAATTGGGCTGCAAAATTTGGGATCCACAGCCAGCCCCGTCGTCTAGGAAAAAAGCATTTGCATGTATTATGTTTTGCTAAATTTTTATGCAAATGACTTGTCATTGCATGTGATGGCGTGATGCCATTAATCTCGCTGTGGTGGAATCATTTTCCTGAGCTCCTGACTTGACCCACCTGTAGTAAGTCAAGCTGGGCTGACTTTCTTTTGCGTACACCTGATGAGTCCCAATCAGGACGA
>JAUYWV010102485.1:0-30532 GCA_032274565.1 Nematoplana nigrocapitula | reverse complement strand
CTATGCTTGAATGTATTATCTTCATATTATGCTTTATTGTGTCCTCTGTGGTTGCTGCTGGTGGCGTGTCTACGTTTAAACGCGTGGTCTGCTTGGTCAGTTTTCTAACAGAGAGAGAGAGAGAGCGCAATCCAGCGCGACTTAATTGACTCACTCACTTACACATTCTGGTTGGCTTAAAGCTACACAGTCGGCCAAGCTGATCTATTGATTTTCTCTGCCGTCCGTCCTTCACACTCTCTCACTCTGGCATAATCTATCGCGCGTTGAACACAAGCAAGACTACGGCGCTGCGCTATAGGCGGATGGTTCCTCATCCGCGCTAGCTGCGCTGGCTATTTTCTACTTACTTATTGATTATACAAATATCAGTTAGAATTATAATTCCAATTTACAAATATTCCCAATTGTCGGTTATATTCATAACCACATGTGCACGCATAGCTGCAGCGGCCCACTGGTTATTACAATTTCAATAGCCGTTTTTCCTAATTAAAAACTAGAAATGCTGTTCCTCCCAAACAAAACATTTTCTTTCAGATTCTTACCTTCATTTGCTTGCTTTTCTCCCTCAAAAGACTGACACACGCATTACAAAACTTAAATTCTCTTTTAGTTTCACTAAAGAAGTTGGGCGTCGGCAACTACTGTGCTTGTACAACCTAATCCCAGTGCATTCGATCCATTTCCAAATTTTCTCGCTTTGGGTGATTCAATATAATTCTAGCCTATTCAGTTCCTAGAGTTCTTCAGCGCCAGCTGTTGTGTCATAATGAATATAAGGAGTACATGCCCAGAATTAATCGAAAAACCCAATTCCAGTCGACATTCTAACGTAGTGCACGTACTATTATACATTTGAAAGCGGCAACTGAAGCTCTTATTTTTGCTATTTTTATTTTCGTTACTGGTGGTGACAACCATTTTCCACACACTCTATATACTGTAAGTGACTGATAGAAGTGAAAATAAATCTATAACTATTTTTGTTGTGATCTGGCGTGATGTCCTTCTGTACGCTTATAACTCGAGAAGGGAACATGGCAGAGGGTTGCAAATGGTCTCAAATGAACTGGCGTTTCACTGGGAGTAACATAGGGCCATTAAAAGTGCATAATTAATAAAAATAAAAACAGGTAAAAAAACAAGCGATATTTAAAAAACATCTTCCGGGTTTTATTTTACTACTAATAAATATGAGAGTAGTATACCTCGGAATGTATATGTTAAATTAGTTACATTTAAACAGGTCACTTCTACAGCGGTTAACCTATGTGACTAGACAGCTTTTAAGCCATTAGCCAACATTAGGTTCACCCTGATGTGATCCAAAGAAACTATCCCTCAACATAATGCGCCTCTCTGCTTTTTCCTACCGAATCATCAGAATCAATTATATATTTACTTGAAATTTTGGTTGTTTCCTGATATTTTATTGCCCTATGTATCCCCGAGCGAGGCCGTGTACCTCCGCTAGTATTCATAGAAACCTGGATTTATTCATAACGAAAAACCACAAACGTATTTATTATATTTCAATTCAATTAAAAAAGCTTTTTCGCTTGATTGGCTTTGCCTTGTAAGGTATATCGTGCTGAATCAAACAAGCTGTAAAGGGGACTTCGATACATACAGTAATATAGCAGAAAGCAATCATAAAATCTGACTATAGCCTGGCCTCTTGCATGAACAATGCATTCTGAAGTGCAGCATGACCAAGAGTAGCCAAAACATCTGGTATGAAGAATTGCGTTATTATGGCTTGGTAATAATTAGCAGTTACTGTGCTAGGGAAGAAATATGACCCAAATACATTAGTGGCTGTCGCGGCAGCCCATACAGTAATTCTCAATGCATTCTGCCATCGTTCGTAACAGAAGTTATCTGTCGTGATGGATTCCAGATGCGACAGTTCCACCAGTTAACTGTTCCATCGATGCGAAAAGTTGCCTCATCTGAGAAAAAACACTAGTTCAAGATTTTTCGGCAAAACCTGATTAATGGAATGAATGACTTCCTGTCTGAAATGCTTGTCATACTGAGTCAGGCCTTGGTGGAGACGAAGGCGGTACGGTTCCAACTTCAAGTGATATTTTAAAAAAATGTGCATGCTTGATTTGGAAATGTCCATCTCGTTACTCCATTTTCGAACGAAATTCGTATTTTCAGCAACGCAGTGAAGAACATCCATGATGTGATGATCCTATGTGCCGACAGATTTTAGTCGACCGCTATTAACCTTATTTCTTGGTTGAAACGTACCATGATCTTCAAACTTGCGCACTATTTTCTGGATGTTTGAGATCGTGACTCGCGGAGCAGCGTTTTGATTAACGTGAGGATTCCATTAATTTTATAATTTGGACATGTTCGTGTACAGTAAACTTCTTTCATATTAAAAACGTTTAGTCAAATAAACGTAGAAAATGTAATCAAATTAGTTAATTTACCTTTAAATTTTAAATTCAAATCCTGTTGCATCTGTAGTCAGTTAAAGCAGGTGTTTTACCAAGTCATAAAATGTACAGCTGTTAGCGATATGTACAATGATATAACATACTTTTATATTGGTTGAGTATTATGGAAATTATCAACATTTAGTTTTTATCCATTTTTTGGGTATATATACAGTATTGTCAATGTTAAACGGTATGTATATATTTACAGTTATGGAATATACCTACTCTCCATTCGATAAATTCTAAGTTACTGTAGGTTCTTTGGGAAAGTTTGATAAAACATGTTTAAATTTGGCGGCTTGATTCTCCTTTTCCTTCTATCCTAGAATTACACATTTCACTTGGTTATTTTAATTGTTATCTGAAATCAATATATTTAAACCTCCGCTAGAATTAGTGTGCAAATATTCTCTGTCTCTGTGTAGTGTATTTTATTCTCAGTATAAATATTTGGACGAATTTAATAAATGTCACGTTCTTGACTGCTGCCGCGTTGCCCTCCACAAAAGCTGTTTGCTTACTTTAACATATCCGTTCATAATTAAAGTATAATTCGTTCATCGACCCGTTATATTCATGGCTATCAATAGAATATCTTGATCTGCTATATTTTTAGACAGAGTTTGTGTGAAACTATGCGTAGTGAATCATTTTTGTTTTAACCCTATCCTACCAGGGGGGGAGGCGAATCGGCCCGTGCTCTTTGTAAAATCGAAAGACGCAGCGATATGAGATCCACGGACCTTTATTATTTATTATTATGTTCCGCAAATTTAAAGACCAATTTTGGAAATTTCTTTAAAAGATTCCAGTTTAAATAAACATATTTGTATATTTTAGATACCGAAATTCAGATTAATAAAAACATACCTGCTAATAATATAATTTATAGATTTATAAATATATAATAATAATATATATAAATAGGATATATCAATTGGAACACACACTTGACAAAATTAATAAGTTATATGTATGCATTTCGGACATAAAAATAAAGCGAATTTATACGAATAGGAGATATCAATTGTGAAATAAAATAAACATGATAATAGATTAATGTCACGTGGCAAAGTTAGAACGCTAAGACGACTCTGTCATCAAACCGATGCAACAACCTTATGTTTGTACGCTTAGACAGCCACTATCATATCTATAGTACATACCAAATTTCAAGGCTCTATCTAACCGGGGGCGAATTATAAGGGGCGGGCTGATCCCCCCCCCCCCCAGTTTCTGAGTGCGTCAAATAGCCCGGGTAGGATAGGGTTAAACAAAACATTGAACGGAATTTTCGACAAACATTATTCGAGCTTCAGTTTATTCCCATTCCGCTTGACAAGACTAATATACATAGATACAGCATTCTTCCTTTCTGTGGAATGCTTACATATTGAATCAGCCTATAGGGCATATGCAAACCAAGGGCATAAAAGTAATATAGTACCCCTCTGATCTGTTTTCGGATTTCTACAAATATTTCTCTTCTTAATAACTGCAAAGCGGAAATCTATCACAATGCCAACTCATCTAATTCCAAAATGCAATGGTGGATTCTCTATAGCAACCTATTTGCTCCTTGCAACATAAAATCGTCCATTTTAAAATGTCAATTACTTAGAAGAATGATGCTTACAATTTTTTAATTAATCCCACAGAAATGAACAATCGTTTTTATATTATGTGGGGTACTCCGGAATGTTAAGGGACGTCTCTTTCTTGTTATTCTTCTCTACCCATTCCTTAAATCGATCAAAAGCTCATATTGTGGTTTATAACTTATGCCTCAAAGACGTTCTTCGTATTTCACCATCTAATTCAGTCATTGCAATAATAAAAACAGATGATTACTTAGTCTAATAACAATAATTGTATGGAATTATAGAACTGCTTGTCCGTTCATATTATCATAACTATGAACACTACAACTTCTACCTTGAGATTTGCTAATATCTCCATAGGGGTAAGCAAATCCTGCATCGTTTTAGGAGATCAATGGAGTGAATCCGCAGCCTGGCGAGTGCATATTGCATTAGGGATTTGTATAGATTCTGTCTACGATGGTACAGTCACTCAATCGTTTACCTACTTAGTTAAAAAATAATTTAATAAATATTGTATATATTTAACCGATATCATGAAGCTTACTTTATACTGTAAATACTAAAAGTATGTGTTTGTGTAATGTAACCAATGCACAAGACGGATGTTAAAACACTTTTTTAATACCCATAGCATATGGTCAAGTATTCCGTGAATAATATAGCTGAAAGCAGAACAATTACTATTTAAATTGCAGTTTTTATATTATAAATATAATAAATCTACAGAAGACACAGTCAGGTCTTCAGATGCTGCGCTTTTTCAAATTGACTTGAAACTTCCGTTCACTGACGTCATTCCCACTTTCAGTCTGTCGACCAATATGAAAGAACGAATTTACTCTGAGATCACTCCTTCCATATTCCAAATAGAAAACTGTATCACTATACAGGAGAATAATTAGACTTGGGGTAGGATATGTGAACAATAATGATACAATTTGAACAATACAAAGTCAATCAGGCAGAATTTGAATCAATGTGTGGTTATGGAAGCGAATATGAATCTGAACGAATATAAGGAGTGAATGTAAAAACAAATAATGAGAAATAAAATCAAATATCGCCTTTTTCATGCAACTAAAACTAATTTAGGAAACGTCGACAGTGATTGTAGAATGTAAACTGTGCAACAGAGTTATTTCGAAGATACAGTAATAAATGAAAGCTGAAAATTACGCGAGATACCGGTCATTTTTATTTTCTTTCAGATCCTCCAACTCCAGAAGGTGTAGAGTTTTTCGTATGCTGTTTCCATATTCTGTTCATATTTTAAAATCATTTTCATAGGGTGATTCCGTAACATGATTATCTCTCAATGAAGGGTTGTAAGAGTTCAATATACAGTAAATAGTGATATGAATATTGTTAATACTTTTTCTCTTGTCTGGGACATCAAACGACAGTTTTAGAGTTTATTTATTGATATGTCCAATTTAGCTTTTAGTATCAAGGAAGCTCTGCCTCATTGTCATCTTCGTTTTCAATCCCAGTCCTTTAAATTGTTTGCTAATGTGTTTGTTGATGGATCTGCCCTCACCACACATTGCACAGAATGAAGGTAAAGTGTATTGTCTTAATTTTCTCCTAGCTTGGCTTCTAGAGGCGGTATCTTGTTGAATTCGAAAAGTTCGCGAATACAGTTCAGATGCTATTGCTTTGAATGGTACGTTGACAATGATACCGGTTATACAACCTCGTTCAAAGATATCACTGTCCAAAATGGAGCGCCGAGTTTTGTTTCTGAAGGAACTTCCCCCACAGAAAAGCGTCAAGAGATCGACAACGTTGTAAACCATGAGTTTGGTTTCTCTGTTGTTAAAGACACGGCTCGTCAGTCTTCCCGGAGCAGAATTAGCCGTTTGGAGTCTGTTTTCAACGTCAATGTACATTGGAGGGAAAGAAAGCTGCCTAAGAACGCAAAGTGCTAAATGTCCTCCACTCATTTTTTGTGACGGTGATGTTGCAGCTAGATCTAAGAGAGAGTAATTGCTGCCAGAAGTGGAGTGTACCGTTGAAGCTCTGTCGCTGTCTACTGCATTCTGAAAGCAGTGTTGAGATGCTTGGATCAGAGACGGCAGTTGAGATTGAAAAAGCTCCGTCTAGTATTTCACCGTCCCTGTTTTGAGCAAAAACAATTCCCAGATTATCAAACGCCCATTCTACTCTTTTCTGACACTTCTTCCTTGTATTTGTGCGTTTGTTTTACTGTATCAAATAAAATAGCGTCGTTGCACAGTCTGCTGAAGGTTCCAAAATCAAGATCGCTTATTGCCGGAACTCTTATATGGGAACAGCTGATTAAAAATTTATTTTAGTTAATGACATAAAAATAATTAGTTGCTTATTTAATTAAGTAACAAAAATACTAACTGAACCGGCCGGACACGATTAATTATAAACAAAAGAAACAGAAGCCTACTGTATACTGTTCATAGGAAACTCTATTGTACGCGCTAAGTATAGGGAGCTATGATCTAATATCAATCAGCTCGTGCATTCTATCAGTTTTGTTCATGATCACATATCATATGTACAGATTGTAGTACTACTGTAGATAAAAAAGGTTTGTTATAGAAATGCAGAATAAATGCACATTCTGGTTCTTGTAGACATCAGGGTTTCAGATAGGATCTTGATAAATGAAGGCACTGAATGAATGTTGTACATGAAAAATCGACTTGTTGACTTAACGCGAATCAAATGTAAATCAGTAGATTGATCAATAGTTTTAATTTCTTGACGGTAGTATTAATTTGTGATCAAATGGTCTCTTTGAGACATAAATACTGTAATGGTTTACAAAAAATTGTCAAATGATTTTCTAAGCTGCGTTAAATCATTTGTCTGATAACAGGCAATAGATTACTTCAAATTCGGTCTGTATTGGCAAGTAAAATATTCGGCGCTTTCTGCTTACTTCTGGGAAGACAATCTTTTGATCTACAATAAATAAAACAATAAAAAGATATTTCCCATACCGTTTTTAAACATAATAATAATTCAAAGTGTCCTGGCTTAAGCAAGATACATAGTGTTTTCTGCTTTCTTTGCTGTTTATAACAGCGGAACGAGCTATAACTGGGAGATGATGATCGTCTGTCGACGCGTGCCAGCTCGACGTAGCATCTCCATTTGTTGTAAACCTTGACCAGCCACGCGATTTTCATTATTCTGCATAGACAGCACATCTCTTCTGCCTGCAGCCGAGCCTTCACCGGTGTGCTGCTGATGGTCCATCTCTCACAGCCATACAGCAGCGTGAACCAGATATAGAACTTGGTCACCACAATTCACTTTTCATTGGCAAACTCTTCATTATCATATACAACACATCATCCTTCTCCAAATGGATGGCATCTGTTGTTGACCTATTTAGTGAATTCATTGAGCATACGTACAATAATTGTTTTTGATTTATTGATTAAATCAGCTTTACTCCCTTTGTTAGTATATATATAAAATTGAACATTAAACCTTTCGCTCTTATTTCTCAAATTTAGTCTTACTGTAGTTGGATTATCTAATATTTCAAATTATAATGGAAAGTGGAAGGCTGGTTGATTTGAACGAAACTATCAAATTAAAATTAACGAATAACAACTGATAGGTTTTACGAAACACTTGTAGGAGAAACTACATCACAAGCTAGTTCAACACTCCAGGTATCTTGGCATTTACCGCACTGATGTTTCTGTTTCAACTGTTGAGCAATATAACGTGCAAAACAGCGAGACACGACCGTCTTCTATACAAATAAAACCTTATTCCTTTCTTATGTTTCCTCTTGCATTTCTGAATTGTCAAAACTGAGCAAATTAACCATTCTCAACAACTTGAAAAAACATAGAAAACTTATTATTCACTAGATCCATGCCAATCCAAGATATTTTGTAAACTCTCTTTTGAGAACGGTGGCACTTCCACTAGGCAGACAATGAATGTACTGACTATAGTGCTTGCTCGATCTGCACTTTCTGACACACTAACACGAAGTTTTGGGCAGTGCACTCAGCGTGCAAGCAATAGCTTCCACATTCGAGCAAAAACAATTAGATTGTGGATAAGTAATTGTTTGGATTTTTTATTTTCAGTAAATAATTCAAAGAAAAGAAGTGATGCCACTATAAAAATGTAACATTTTGTTTCGAGAATAACTTCTTTTGGTATGGTTTTTCCAAAGCTACACATATCAACCCTGATACACATTTTCTGACTGATATGAGCATGGAAAACTGAGACTGCTTATCATAAATATTTCAGAACATCATATTGTCAATCAAGAGGGTTAAAAAGGGAGAAAAAGATGTTGAGTACCCGAATTAATATATCAATCAGAAGAGATTGGAGAGAAAATGAGAAAAGGTGCTAAACGTTCATAGATGAAATAATGCATTCACATTCTAGTCGGTGAGAACATTCGATGCATAGACCACGGAGAATTGGAAACACTTCTATCTTTTAAGAACAATAAATCTAAAAACGTAATCTAGGAACAAATTAGAAACACGAGCTCTGGTGTGTGCGAGTGAATGAGCATCAGAAACCAAACAAGTGCAGATAGTGTCGAACAGTTTTGGAGGAGTTGGACCAGCCTCGGTGAAATTTCCCTAAATCCAAAAGACCCTTTCCAAGAGGTAAGATAGTGAAGAGAAGACTAAACTCTGTCGGAATAAATATGTAGAGTAAATATTTTACATCAGTTCGTGGTTTCCCAAGAAATTTATGTTTACTACTTTGTTGAAGGCGAGGACTACGTGATAATTGCTGTTATCACGTAGATCTCGGTTGAAGGTTAGCAGACTAATGCAATAACCTTATAGCAGCTAAGTGAATGTCGCATACCTTTTGGGAAAATACTACTTAACTGATTAGCTATCAGTCGTGCAGAGGAAATGGACAGCGCTGTTCCTTCCATACCTGGCTTCTTAAAAGCAGATCGGCATGTGACCTGGCTATCACCATTCATGCAAATTGGGCCGTGTTAGTTTTTGAAATCATGTCGACAACAAATAGGCTAATCTACTTTGCAATTAGAAGCCAGTTATACTAGCTTACTAATACCCGCTGTTAAACACTCCTATACTACTGACTACGAAGCATTTCAGTAGTATTTGCTCGATAAGGATGCTTTATTGTGGTATTCACTTGCTATAGATTGGGGCGCGCTATTGTGTTTTTCAATGCTTTCCAAACAGCCTTCGACAAAATCTTTCGTAATAGAAAAATAAAATAAGATTCCAGTCAAATCTGCTTAAACATGGGATATATAATTTGAGCAAAGTGAGATAATAGAGAATCGTTTTTCGTCTATACTTACATGCTTGCTCCAATTGAATCACACAATGCTAACAGCAGCGTGACTGACTTTTCTTGTCTGACTAAATTGGGAAAGTCTTCGATGCGTACTCCATTGTTGACTTTTTTTTAGCCATTCCTACAACAGAAATGAATTAATAACTATCTATGCCAAGAAACGGGAATATATATAGTGTATTTAATTAGGGGTTTATTGAATTGTTTCTTCTTTAAATTTACGGGAACGCTTCATGCATGTTTAGCGTGCAAACGGACAAATTAATCGAACAACAAACAAAGGTAAAGTTTTAAAAAATCATAAATGTTTAATATTGTTGTGTTATCTCGGTAATTAGTCTCTTAAAATGGGGATATTAGTATATATTATTTATAGATACAAATTTTACATAAAAGCATTAATAAAAATTAATTTATAGTTGTTTAACTTTTTTTGTTTGAGTATATTGCAAGAAGTTTGCTTTAACATGGATAAAAACCATTCTATTCTCAAAACAGGAAAATTATGCTCCCTTCTGAACTCAGCATTAATGAGGCACTTCGTGTCACGAAAAAACATTTCTTTAAATTGCAATCAATCGATATTACAAAGATCAGAAGATATTATTTTAGGTCAAAATTCTTAATTCTTTGCATTTCGATATCGGATTCCAAATATAGACAAAAATAGTTGCAAATTGTCTCGAGCAACACACTTGATTCTCTAGTGGGCTAAAGCTTCAAGTACAAGCATCCCGGACTTTTATTGTGTTCATTAATTATGTCCATTATGTCCAATTTTCCAGTTGGCCATGCATACAGTATAGTGGAAATCAAATTGTATTAGGGAAAATTACTTTTAGCTTGTGTTTGATATATCAGATATTACATTATCTTATTTAATGAGTAATTAATATTTTCATTGTAGACAGCTTAAATTTGATTACAAAATAAGATTAGGTAGTAGAACCATTAGTAAAATCAATTGTGAAACGATTCATTTTAAAAGATTTCCCATTGTCATCTGGAACTCGATCCTATATCTAACATCTTAGATGATAAGTTTCGTGAGTATGACGCAACTGATGTCCCGCTTTTTATTTTGGAAAATTTGCTCAAAATTAATTACTGCGTCGCATGTCAATACTTATATTGCTTAGCTTTTAAAAATTATTTATAATAAATTACTACTTAGATGAATTCTAAACATTATGTATCAAACATGCACATTATCTGTTGAAGAGAAGAACATTTTTAAATATTTTGTAGAATTAGAAAAATGAAGAAATCAGAGTCACCACAAATTCAATAAAAATAACGTTGATAAACAACACTGTAATTAGATTCAAACTACTACCATATCAATACAAAATAAAAGCGCTACAAAGATCAACAGTAACATAAAGAGAAGAATAAATTCAACGGAATTTAGGAAATAAATTTACGCATTTGCTTAGTAGTAATATTTCAGTTCCTCTTAACTAAAAGTTTAACGAAACATTATTTTTTCTAGTTAGTAGCAACGGCTTATATTACTGATAGTAGTGTGGTGGGAGTTGTGGTAAAACTAAGCTTTTTAGAAAGAACTTCGTGCAATACTGAAGAAAAGATATCTTACAAAAACTTAGTAGAATGCATTTCTAAAAGAATAACTCAAGGTAAAAATGGAATGCGTCGAATAGGAAGCTAAGAACGCAGAACTATTACCAACTCTCTCGCTCTCTAAACGAGACCGCAGAGTTTGTCACGCTGAAAACAAAGCACAAATCAAGTCATTACCGTCCAGTATGTCTGGCATAATGTCTGTAGTCAAGTGGACTTGAACTAGGGTATGGCAGAATAGTCATCTTTGGCAGCAGCCATTGAAAGAGGACAAATTCCATTTAAAGGATTAATTTCAATTTAAACATTTTCATCGTATTTCTACTTTCAAAACTGCAATAGAAGTTGAGAAAAAATATCAAATATTACACTACCTTGTATTGTCGGTCTCTTTCTTTCATCTCTCGCCTTCGTTTACTGGCCTATTAATTGAAACAGAGTAGGATGTTGTAAATATTTAGGAAAGATATCAAAGAATAAGGAGAGTACGTTCAAACTAGGGAATGCTATATATAATTTGAGCAAACACGAACGATACAATCTAAGAAGGGAAGATATCAGATATCTCAAATTTGATATGAAGTTTTAGCTGTTGTACTATTAACCACACTTCGCGCGCTGACTTTTTTCTTGCGGCGAAAATCTTAGATACATTTTGTTGCAATGTCATTCAGTCTGTCGAATCACCGGTATGGAGAAAATTGATTCTCTGCATGTACCAGTCATAGCACTGACTTCGAAAGATGAATAGCTAACTGGATTACAAAGTCACCGATCATTAGTTGATTTCATTTGCACTGCATGAAACCTGTCATTTTGCATTCTGACTTGCTAGTTCCTGTAAGGCGTTCTTTCTGTTTTTCTTACTAACCAAGCAATTGTGATGCTCGAATACCATAAATCGTTAACTCTTTTCTTTAAAGAAAGCTAGACGTTGATAGACGAGTAAAGTTGATCCAATTTAATAAATGGAAGAGGCTATTCTGTGAAAATCACCCTGTCAATTACACCCCATTTACCGGAAACCCACTTACCAGAAACCCACCTACCGGGAAGTTCATCATGGTGATACCCTACAAATAATATCTACGAAATTCCTTCTTAAAATTTGACAAGTATACTAAAGAACTGTTTATACAAAAATCCCAGCTTATGTGTATTTTCATAAAATATAAACAGAAAATTCAGTCGTTTCTAGAGAGAGAAAGCAGTCTATTTACTGTATATCTACTGTATGTACTATAGTATGATTACAGCCTTTCCGGTTAGTGGGTTTTACGGTAAGTGGGTTTCCGGTGAGTGGGTTTCGGGTGAGTGGGTTGCTACCCACCTTGTTATCAAGCGCGAACTGGTAAACGATTAGTTTTTTTGTAAAACTTGATAAATAGCAATTCATTCAACCCCGTTTTTAGTTGAATTTTTGCTTTGATCGATTGATTACCTCATAATGCTATACAATGCAATTTGTCATCTCTAATTCGGATAATTTCACTCAGATTTCTGTAGCCAACCATTATTCGTTTGCTTTCATTTGTGTTGTATCACTATTTCGTTCAATATTTATAATCGTTAAGTCACGCTATTTCAGCTCTAAAGAAAGACAAGCCTGACACAAAGACATGGAAACAAAAGAATGATTCATGGATTATGTTGACACTAATCCAAAACGGAAAACTAAAGACGTAGCAGCACTCTTAATGATAAAACCGCAAACATTGTCCCCGATTTTCTAAGAATAAGGACAAGATTCGGGCAATGCGAGAATGAACCAAATTTCGATAGATTGCAATATAGAATATATCTAAATGTTGACGAAGCCTTGCTACATTGGTTTCCGGACAGCATCCAAGTATCCGATATCATTATTGATAGTTATACATTAAGAGACAAGCGTCTTATTTGATGGGAAGACAAATCGCAAGTCGCCCGGACACTCCTCGATCCAATCTTTGTTCCCAAAACTTTGCGGGATGACTATTGAGAACTCTTTCGTCAAGTAGTGGTAAAAGTTACATAGTTGGAATAACATTTTTACAGATAGACAATCGAACAACCGCTATTTAGTTCTAATAAATTTTGTTTTAAATTTCTTGTGAAACATTTTCTTATTCTTATTCGGAGTAAAGTCAAATCTGGATCCAGTTCAAATAAAGCTTTTCAATAAAAGGTTTCATTCACCATATGCACAGCTCATTGTAAATCTTCTTCTTTATAATTTGGACAACCTATACCATAAATGAGATGAGCGAATTCCAAGCAAACACAAAAGCAACAATAAAAAAGTATACTCACATCAAAGTATAACCAGAATACGAAAATCATGTGAGCAAGGAAGTAGAGGGCGCAGAAGGATATGAAGACATCGCGTTCCACCCTTCTGATCACGCTTCTCTGCTTATCTTGAACTGCTTTGAAGGCGGGTAAACTAAGGGTCGGGGGATGAGCTCCGTTTGGCAAGTACTGCGAGTACTGCGAAGCCTCTGCTGGTGGCGACATCCCGTTGGGTATCAGAGTGACCACAGCATGCCAAATACTCACGATACATAGGATGGCAAGGGACATTAATACGTATTTGTCCTGGAAAAAGAAAAATAGTTTTTTTGATTGCGCCTACTATATACAGCTTCGTACATGAAATGAAGGAAGCGTTAATTCCTTTCATGTAGTAATAATGCTTTCCTATTTTTTATTGTTTTATAAAGGAAGATGAAGGTCAGATGATGGATTATAAGAAAGTATAAAACAACGCGATATATTTCATAAAAAGAATTACATTACATTTGTGTAATCAATGAGTACAGCTGAGAGAGAAACAATCAATACCTGTAGCGAGCGAATAAATTGTGGTATATTTTTTAATTTCTCTTGTTTATGGCAAAACAAAATCTATACACAATAATGTACGCTTTGAGCATTTCAAGATCTTACCATGTAAGTGAGGTATGATATTTTTGGCAAAGACTGGTTAATGACAAATTTGAAAGCCACTGACGTTAGGAAGAGCGTGAAGGAAAGCTGCAGTCGGTTCTCTGGACGATCTGGTGGAAGGGCGAATGTTGCGAATGAAAGACCGGTGATAAAAAACTAAAACCAAAAATTAAAAAAATAAAACTTATGAGAACAGCAGCATATAAGCAACGGGAAATAATCAAACGAACTGTGATGAAAATACATTTTTAATTATGGAATATTGGGCATCGTTGCAACTTCCACAACACTATATGTATGTATGGCATCTCGAGATACCACACATTATTACAGATTAAAGGAGATCTCTACACAAAACTGTGGATGAAGTTTAGTACAGCATGGCAGAAAGGGGGGAAATAAACTGATTTATAATGCTACCTCTGATGGGATCACATCGAACGAGATGAAGATTCTCGATTCGGAAAGAGGGTTTTGCGTGCCGGGGGCATTTACGTCGCCCCCCCCCCAAAAAGCCCAAAGTGGCCTGGTTCACTAAAAAAACTTGGTTCACTCGTATGTCTTGTTATTTGACGGAAAGGAACGTTGTCGCTGACCACTGCGTGAACAGAGAAACGAAAGGAGGCATAGTGACATTAGAATGAAATGCAATATTCATTCTTGGTCCCCCTGACATTCGTCTTGAATGAGCATAGATTACCCAGTGGTACAACAAAGGGGATGCTCCAGGTGGTCCGGACCCCCGCTCAGAGATTTGGGCGTCTATTTTCTATACTGGGTGCCTATTTCGATAAGAAAGTTGTACTAGACAAAACGATGTAATTTCACTCAGGGGGCCTATTTTGATAATAAAGTTGTTTATTAGATAAAATAATACAATTCACTCTTAGCGCCTATTTCGATAATGAAGTTATACTAGATAAAACGAGACAATTTTACTCAGGGTGGCTATTTCGATAATAAAGTTGTATATTAGATAAAACGAGACTATTTCACTCAAGGCGCTTATTTAGATAATAAAGTCATACTAGTTAAAATGAGACAATTTTTCTCAGGGTGGTTATTTGGATAATTAAGCTGTACAAGATAAAACGAGGTAATTTTGATCATGCCACCAATTTCGATAATAAAGTTCTACTGGATAAAACGAGGAAATATCACGCAGGGCGTTTTTTCTATATTATGTGTGTCAAAAACGTTCCGCAGAACTGGGGTCACAAAAATGTATTACAAAGTGTCATCAGAATATTTAAATTTGATAAAAAGAGATGCATTTGGTTTTCGTCTTTGCTATTTGCTCTTGCAAAAAAGGTTTTAAGCATTTCCATTATTAATGCAATAAAGATGCTGAAAAAGGTGGATTGAAGGTTTAACACCTTAGATTATACCTCAAAGGAGTCTATAAAGCTACCATGAACTTTTCTGCGTTCCATCATGGAGGAATTTGATAAATTTCTGTCTGTATATCTTATCGCTGACTGCATCTCTCACAGCGGTTTTCTAGATAGTGAATAAATAAATAGTCTACAGTATGATATACAGACATGCAAATCACCCAGTCATAAATCTTCAAATGGATTCTTAATTTAGCTAAAGCTATCTATACTGCGTAGTTCGAAAGCATGCCTCAAAGACATCCTCCGACTTTCACTAATGGATTTTTCCGTTGTGGTGCTTTCCTACGGTGTTATTGTAATCTTTGGTTGAATTTATTTATAACAAATTTGTATTATCTCTTTGTAAATATCTAATAAGTTGGCGAAACATGTAGTGATTCCAATAAACATATTCTGTTACTTACATATCTACGAAAAATACCTATACAACTTACTATACTACTATATACTATATACTACTATACTACTATACTACTTACCCTCATTTTATACTAAGACGTGTATATACATCAACATGAAGAACTGGAAGACGTACATACACGTCATACACTTGCGTAACTTGCTTGCTATAGAGAAACTAAATCACCCAATTGTATTTGGCTATTTTCTTAGTGTCTCGAGCTAATTATGGCACTTTTCTCAGTATTAAATCGATCGTCTTGCAAATATATAGATGTACACCAGAAAAACGAGTGGGTGTAGGAGGGACAGACAGACCCAATCGTGAAATATAGAACCAGCTGGTTGACAAGAATTTGGATAAACTGTAGACATCACATCATACATGAAAAGTCACCCTATTTTGGCAGTTAAGTTTGAAGATAAAAAGACAGTGTATGTTTTTGCTTCAGACAGAAAAATGAACAATTCTTACCGGAAATCGCCTTCAAGATTACAAGAAATCAGACAAGCAGTATGCGATCCGACGTATCTAACTCATCTAAAATAGATTTTGTGGAATTCCCTTAGCAACTATGGGATTTCCCCTATCAACGAAAACTGGGTCACCAATCAGAGAGTAGTGCGTCATAAGAAGGTCAAGGTCATGTGGAAAGTCACATGGAAATCCACAAGGTCCCGTGAAATTTCCCAAGGTCAGCGGGAAAACCATTAAAAATAAATTTGGGAATTCCAATGACGTCAGCGGAAAAACCCCTCCCCATTAAAAAAGATTTGAGAATTCTGATGACGTCACTTTTGGGAATTTCCCTGACAGGAATCAATCAGATTTAAGAATGTGAAGGTCACGTGTCGTGCGGTTTCTTTTACATTGCTGCCGTAAAGAAAATAATGTTTTCGTTTTTAATTCGAACAGTCTATAGTACAAAGTTTAAATAGATTTGGGAATTACGACGACGTAGCGGGGAAAGCCCCGCCGCCTTTAAATTAGATTAGGGAATTCTGATGATGCCACTTTTAGAATTCCCCTAACTGCCGTAAAGAAAAAATTGTTTACTTAAAGACATTATCTTTGGATTCGAAAAGACTATATTACAAAGTTTATATATTGTTGGAAAGGTATTGATAATGACAAATCGAGTGATACAATCAGATTTGAAATCCGATCAGTGATTATTGATTTTATTGATTGATTTATATTTAAAAATTAATTAAAATACTTTCTGCTACTCATATGAACTCGTAAATGGTATGGTTGGATAGGTAATGAAAAGATGAATTGAATAACGTTGGATTCATTCAATCGGTTGAGCGGATGCAAAGTTATAGCCGTTTTCCCCCAGACCCCCCCTTATCGGGGAAGATTTCCAAAATACATCGAGAAATTTTTAAGTCTTACGTGACTAAGGAGTGAATAGACTAGTCAGTAGATATTACGTGGCTAAGGACTGAACAAACTATAGTGAACGGCTGACTTATCGTTGGAAAGGCATTGAATAGAAGAATCGATTGACGCTATCAGATTTGGAATTCGATCAGTGGTTAACGATTTTATTAATTGATTTGTAGTTGAAAAGGTATTTATATGCTTTATATGAGCGTTTGATATGATCCGACATATCGTTGGAAAGGTATTGACGAGACGAATCAATGGTGCTATTTATTTTCCTATGAAACTACTTGCAAGTAGTTAACTGGGGATTCAACCTTGAAAAGTGAATTTCTAGGATGAACAATATATCGTTAGAAAGGTAGGCCTATTGATGTTGAGTACTTTTCGCTAAGTGAAGAAACACCGGATGACATTCATTTTCCGGGTCGAATACATTCTAGAGAGCTAGAGCGTCTTCAATACCTTTATAATCAGAATGCACCCCAATGTCTGCGACAGATAAACTGTGCATTAAATGATGAAGCATCATAGTACTTAGTTGTTAATTTAATTTAGGGAGTGCTACGGGCCTGTGAGTGAACATCATTGAGGGAAAGAAACCCTACCCAAGCAACGATTTGCCATCTTTTCACTTATCACTCAGCGAGGCATGTAGTATTGTTGAGTACCTTTCGGTAAGTTAAAAGACACTGGGATGACATTCATTTTTGAGCCGAATACATTCGAGAGAACTAGAGCGCCATCTGTGTTAAGGGAGGTTCCCCGAGGGGTATTCCACTAAGGGGAAAATGGCTATAACTTTGTATACACTCAACCGATTGGAACCAACGTTATTCGATTCAACTCTTCATTACCTATCCAAACAATACTATTTTCGAGTTTATATGAGTAGGATAAAGTATTCTAATTGTGTTTTAAAATAAAAATCTATTAATAAAATTGATATTTGGCGATTGGATTTTAAATCTGATGGCATTACTCGATTCGGCTCTTTATTACTTATCTAACGAACTTACTTTAGAGTTCATATGAGTAGTAGGAAGTATTTTAAATAATTTTTAAATATAAATCGAACAATAAAATCGATAAGAACTGATCGGATTAAAAATCTGATAGCATCACTCGATTTGTCATTATCAATACCTTTCCAACAATATATAAACTTCGTACTATAGTGTGTTCGAATCCAAAGATAATGTCATTAAAGAAACCATTATTTTCTTTACGTACTCGATTTAACTCATCAATAACAATGTATATACTTCGTACTATAGTTTGTTCGAATTCAATAAGAAACTATTATTTTCTTTATGGCAGCAATGTAAAAGAAACCGCATGACACGTGACCTTGACATACTTAAATTTGATTGGTTCCTGCCAGATGAATTCAAAAGAGGGACGTCATCGGAATTCCCAAATCTATTTTTATGGGGAGTTTTCCTGCTGAAATGGAAAATTCCACGTGACCTTGGGGATTTCCACGTGACTTTCCACATGATCTTGATCTACTTATGACGTACTACGCTCTGATTGGTGGCCTACTTACCGTTGCTAAGACAATTCCCATGGCTTATAAGGGAATTCCACAAAATCTATTTTTAGGCGAATTAGATACGACGGATCTCGTACTACTGAGACGCTATTGGAAGATACAAGATGACCCTGTGTGGAGTAAACGTTACTGACCAGCTCATTTCATCGATGAACTGTACAACAAAACCACACGCTTGGTTTAAAAAAGTTCTTTCAGCCTATTGCAGCACTTATCTCATATTCAAGAACGTAACTCTTACAACTTTCATAAATCGTATGCGAAAAATATGAGGGAGTATTTCATGAAGAATATAAGTAATAAATATGACCACAATTACAAAATTCGACGTCGCCTACGATAATCAGAAACACATTCAAAAAAATATATAGAAAAATATCTTGCCTTTTTAAATAGCTCATTTTTATTAAAAATGTGCATTCACATTAAATAATGAAACACAGAAGGCAAAGGAATGAACCAAGTTTAAAGATGAAAAATAAGAGCTAAAAATAAATGGGTCAACATATATTTATTGTTGGAATTGATTCTAGAAACCTTTCTCATCATCAGTTAGGACTCAAATACTTTTAATATACTGATTGTTCAACAATAATTATCCAATTAAAACACAACCATAATTTTAACATTATTGAATACGTTAGGATAGAAACAAACACCGTTGTTTGATGGGGCGCAAATACGGTCTCTAGGTCTTTATGTACTGTACATTGTCTTCAAAACATATAAACTTAGAGGAAACACTGTCAAGAATGGTGACTCCACATCGGTTTGGCATTATGAACACCATACAAGTGTGTTTGGATCTCTGATCGATCGTTGGAGTGCTTCGCAATTGTTTTAATAAATAAACGTCCCCTTCTTCATATCTTTCAACTTTATTCACTTTAAATAGAAGTACATACAAGTCTGCTGCTCCTACCATGATAAGGAAGACGTTCCAGTAGAAATAGCCTGGTCTACGGGAGGCACGACATGTGACTGACAAGCAGGGATGACTGCGCATCGAACTCGTGTACTCCTGGGTCACAGACCGTTTCGTGATGTCAATGTGCTCGTGCAGTCTCCATTCCTTAGAGAGTCAAACAGAACAAATGGGAAACACTATATAATACCTAATCATTATTAAACATTCTTTTCAACTAAACACTGTCAGCAGGGATCAGTTTAGAATAAAGAGAAGAATGTAAATCCCCAACCAACTCTTGCCAGGTCGTTGCTATAGGGAAACTAATGATTTTTACGCAACTAGTGCTAAGTATGTTTCTTCATTGCATTCTATATAGGAGATTTATTTTAAGCACGAGTCCGAAGGACGAATGCCATTAAATGTATAGAGTTGAATTCAATATAGATACAAGTTTTGCGCGAATTGTGTAGGTAAGTTTAATTCTTATCGTAAGATATAATTTTTTGATCTAAATGATTTTATGTATAGATATTTATAAATGTAATATTTTCAAGGAGGTTAGCATATTATCCACTAGAGCTGACATGGCAGCAGCCAGACATAGGATTTCCGTGTAATTTGATTGAATGCCCTCTCGGCCAAACAGAAGCGACGATATTCAGATCTCAAAATAGCAGTAAAAATTGGTAGGCGAAAAACACGTTTTTCTATACGTTATGCTAATTTCGTTACATTTATTTGCAAATTAAATCGGCAGAAAAAACAAGCTTTACATACTTCAAAAGTTGTTATTTTTTAACGTCTTTGGTAAAAGCATTGAAATCAATAAATATATACTTTAATAATAATTTAGCATTGCTCTGTAAATTATGTCGGAATGAGACTACTTAAACACCTTCGGTAATTGAAAGATTTATTAAAGTCTCTAGGATTTAACGGTTTATAAATTATTATTTATTATAAAAAAATATAATTTATTTACTTATTCACATTTTTGGGATATAAACCGATTGCCGCTATAGAAATCACTAAAATGTTAAAAAAATGCTTGAATAATAATTAATAATTAATTATTTATAAACCTATAAACCCTGTAAAGGCTTTGAAATATCTTTCAAACACAAAAGTTTATATCAGAAAAATTAAAGTCGGCATTTTGAAAAACCTAACCAAAATAAACATTAACACAGAGTGCGACCTTTTGCCTTCCAAACAACCCCAAAAATTACATGTTTTTCGTCCGTATCTACTCTAAAGTAGGTAATGTATTCAAACCTCTATGAATATTTTGAATAAGTCTAAAGTTCAAAATATCACTTATAGTAACTTATTTATCGCAAAAATTATTGTATGGTTTTGAAGTGTTTTCAGTCTATTGATCCAAAAATAAACAGTTAAAATCTAAGAATTGCTTAACAAATTTATCTAGTCACAAACATACTAAATTTAAATCTCTGGTCAGCAATGTAACATCTGTCTATTTCTGACCGGTGATATATAACCAAGTATTTCGATTACCTATCATCAAAATAACAAGCGAATATACTTTTAATCTCGTTCCGAAGGAACTATGAAGTTGATGGTGGAGTTGGTATTTCCGGAAATTATGATTTTTCCGTTCTTGTAATTTGCTTCTAAACTAGTTGGGATGTTGATAAATTTGTTGTCGAATTTTGTAATCTTTCGTGACGAATTCGCTAGACTGTTGCGTAAAATAGAGGACACTCTTTCTTTCTCTAAATCTCGCTTTTTTCGAACATATCGTTCAGCACTGTGAACATTCTTGTGCCCTGTAACAGCTGCTATATCTGCTGCTTCCAGACCGTTTTCCTTCAAATTTGACACAACAGTTACTCTAACACAATGATTAATGTAACGTTTCTTCAGCATAGCAGCCTCACTAATGTGCGACATCATCCTTCCAAGTGCCTTTTACCCAGTGATCTTCGTTCATAATACCAATCACCATTTGCGACAGGGTTCTTCAGTGCCAGTGGAAAGAAGTCAGTTTGGAAATGTTTTGGATGTATGTGCGAAGACAGTTAACTGGACAATTATTAGGATTATCTTTATTATCGTATACTCTGGCTTAGGACAAATTCTTTCTAAGACAGTGAAGCTTTCACGTTTTTTGTAATATAACTTTTGTTTATAAAAACAAAACTTTTGTTCTCGCTGTCTACTGCAAAAGAGATGACACTTGCGGGTAAATCATGCAGAATTTCTCGTCCCCGGAGTGCCAAGTAATAAACCAGTGAAAACCAAGCTTCTCGTTGGAGGCGTTTCGCAGTAGATTGGTCAGAGTAAGCGTTCATTTTTTCAAATCTTCCGTTTCAATGGAATCAAATTTATTTTTTATTTTCTGTTTCCTTTCCACCATTTTCCATTCACATCTTTACCATCACTTTTAGAACACCATTACATTTCACATAATCTTTGCCATTGACCAAATCAATATTTCTATTAATCTCGGGGCTATTTAGATACCTTTGGATGGCAGCTCGTGTGGATTTTAAAGAGACTGAAAAAATTAAATAATTAGCCAGAATTTTTAGTGGTCATTTTTTTATGTTGACAGACAATTTTTTCTCAATCAAAAATTACTTCAACTTTGACATGATTTTTAGTTTGTCCCTGCTTAGACATCGAAACAGCACATATCTTATCAAAGACCACTTCTTTTACATTATCAAATGTTTTAATATTATCTAATTCTTTAGCGAATGCTCTCGATAATTCGGTAATAAATCTTTCGCTACTTCAGTCCGTAACCCGATCTAAACATTCAGTTGAAATGCAAGATATTTCTCGATTGGAAATATTGTCTAGATTTAATAAAGCCATGACCTCTAATTCGTATAAAATATTAATGCGAATGAATAAGAAAATATTTCAATTGATTATTTTTAAACATTCTGGTCATATTGCTGACCAGAATTCAAACATCAGACGCCTAGAATATAATTTTAAGTTATCTACTATACGAACGGAATTCATGTTTATTGTAAATTTGACTGACAAGATAAAAATTTACTGTTTTTTTACAGAAGGGGAATGTCCGTTTAAATTATCATTCCCAAAGGAAATGCAAGATAAGATATTCAGATTCAACCCGAAAATCGTGTATAGTAAATGACACGAGAAGTTTTCCAACTTCATTAAAGAAAACAAACTGCGTGAAACCTTGGAGAGCATTTGGAAATATTTTAACTCAATTTTCAAATGGTTGAGGCTGCTACCACCGCTCTGGTAATCATATAGTTGCCTACATAAGTATTACACGACGTATAAAACTTGGCAGTCATTCAATAACAGACTGTTTCCTTGAAAGTCTTGAAAATCTTTTTTTTGCTCCTCTTCTTATTCTCAGAATTTGTTAGAAATTAATTTTTGTGAGCTTTGTATATTCACACTGTGCATAGTGTGCGATATATGCTTTATATAAAAATAATCGATTCAAAATTGCTATATTTCAACACGGTAAATAATCAATAATATTTATATGCCTAGAACAAGATGCAAAGTTTTCAAAATTTGAAAGCATAATAATAAATTTTGTCATAATACAGCTGAGTACTATGTTTATCAACTTAAAATTCATTGAATAGGGTCAAATTAAATGATTCGTACGCGGCCTCATAAATGCAAAGATAGGATTTTTCCTTATATGTTTCATTGTCGTATACCTGACAATTGTTCTTCCAGTGGCGCGCAATATAGACGGACTGCACGTGACCATTTCGACTATTTTTAAGCCATTTTGGTAGGTGCTCATTTATTCGTTTGTCAAGCCATCTCTCGGTTGGTCAGATGTATGTGACGTTTCCACTCATACACACAAAACTGTAAATGCAAGAGTTGACCTGCACCAGACCAGCAATCGGAATTCCACCAAGTTACATGCTTAGCAGAGTAAAATAGGCGGAATGCAGCTGTTTCAATTCGGAATGTGATCAGTTCTGCCACTGTGTCATCCTCGAATGGCAAACTCATGCAAATAAGTTTGTTTTCAGTCGTTTTGATGGTGTTTCTTCATAATCGGCGGGATGAACTTCTTCATCCTCTGTCTTCTAACTTCTCAAAGGAACGGATCTTCCTTGCTTTATAAAACATTGTTCGTATTAATCCTCGTTTGCCTTTGTACGCCATTAGAACCGAATAGTACTCAATGTTCAAGTATTGGTACGTCCAAGTGATGTAATTTATTTTAGTTGACATTAATCTTAATATTTTGATAATATTGATTATTTTGTTATTACACCTTTAAATACAATAGACATCAACGTCAATGTAATAGCATAAAAGCATACAATCAGATTAATAACAAACTTGTATTAAAATCAAACAGCTAAAGTGAGAACAAATGAAGGAGAAACAGAAGATATTGTGATAAAAAATAGGTTTAAGACAAGGCTGTATTTTATCACCAGTTCGCTTTAATCTCTTTAGTGAATATCTAATCGAGAAAGCCCCGAGTAACAGTTAAAAGAAACAGGTTAAAAATCAATGGTCAAAATATTGCCAACATCATATGGAAGGATTACAGCAAATGGGATTTCATGAAAAATGTCCGGATTTTGAAATGTGCCTGAACGCTAAAAAGACAAATATAATGATAATAGACTGTGTTTTTGTGAATAAATTATAATTATTAAAGAAAAAATTTTATTATAAAGAAATCAAATTTGATGGCAAAGAACTTGAACAAGTGACTGAATGTGAATACCTTGGATGCTGGATTACAGATGATGGAAAAGGGCGAGGAAGAAGGAATAGAAGAATTGTAAAGGCGAAAATGAACTTTTGGAAATTTAAAGAATTCTTGAGAAGTAACATCAACCTTAACTTGAAGTAAAGATTACTAAAAACTTACATATTTTCAGTAGTAGGGTATGCTAGCGAAGCATGGACATTTAGCAAAAATATCTTAGAAGAACTACATGCATTAGAAATGTGGATTACGGGAGACTTTTGAATATAAGTTGGACTGAAAAGGAGACCAATGACGAAGTCTTGAGTTTGATTTTATTATAAAATTAAGGACTTTAGAATGCAGTTGAAATTATATCTGCATTGGAAACGGTGTACACAATAGCTAGCCACTATATTCATTTAGTTTCAACCTAATTTTGCAGTAAATCACTTTGCAAAGTGACGCATGTACAAATATTTGCTTTTCTTTAAATTCAAATATGACCGGTAAAATAAAATAGCTGATTTCGTAAAGCAATTTTAACATATCTAATGCATCATTCTTCGGGACTCATATCACATCATTGGTCAAAGGTTACCTACAGTACATTCAAAAACTGTAGGAATTCACGATATTTAAACAAACCTAAATGTAAACTTATAGCAGGAACGACGAATCATTATTTTATTATTATTATTATTATTATTACTTTCTGTTAAAGAAGTTTTGTTGTGCATTAAAGACAATAAGCTCAACCTAAAATCTGCTCTTGGTATAAGAATGTTTTTTTAATGATTTTGTTTATCTTCTATAACCTTTCTTTACCATTTTTATGACCAACTGTATATAAAATGAAAAAGCGAGAGCTTTATACAAAAATGAGTAGGCATCCTCGATTTTCTTCAAAAGTCTAGTAAAACCTTAAAAAATATACTATTTCACTTTTTTTCAAATAGTACTTAACCATTTTAATTTTTAATTTTCAATCACTTATAACTGCCATTGAAAATGTCTAGTACTATACAGGTACATTCTTTCAAAATCTGAGTAGGAAAAACATTTACTCAAAGGTTTAAAACTAATCATAGCAGCTGACACATCTCTATGTACATACAGTATACGACGCAGGTTTGGTTTCTTCAGCACAGACTAAACGACAGAGAAACTATAGCAATAACAGGCACCCCAGTTCAAACAAATGAAGAATCGAACATATTAGATGAAATATAGTGCAAGAGTTAACCAATAAGCTTTTCTAACAAGTTCGACTATTCTATTATTTCTATTGAAGTTCTTCGTTTTATTGGTATAGTCCTGCTGTCCGTTTCGAAAAAGTCTTGTAATTTTACGATTGATGTTTATTATTATTGTGTTACTTTTCTCTCAAATATGTGACTGAATTTGGTTGTGAAGGTGGTTCTATTTACCTATTTACAGATTTTCCTGCCAGATTGAGTCCATAGCTTTTCTACATAGGAAAAACGAAGCGCACACTTTTTCAAGCGGATTCGCGAATATTGAGGAGGCAATTCTCCTATTTACATCCCACCTGACTTCCTGTGTTGATTGTGGTTCTAAATTCTCCTGTACCATGCAAGCGCAGTTTATTTCTTTTATGTCAACTCGGCCTATGTTAGCTCAAACTTATAGAGGCTACCAGAATACATTAAACTTTTTTTTAAATTTCGCGAGTTAATTTAAATCGATTAGTTTCAATGTAAATAATTGTATAGATTGTATTCTGCTGCCTCCCTGCTGTTTTCTGGTTTGTCAAATCTCTTTACATTGTTGATCTATTCGGTTCATATTTTCCTACAATAATTACTCCAATTATGTTTGTCATTTTGTAACTGTTATAAAATATTATAATTATATTTTAAAATTTATTAAAATCTAGAGGCATATCTTTCCTATTATTTACTGAAGATAACTAAATACAAACGCATAAATTAATATAAATACAATATTTCAGAAGACACGCAACATTGATTCTACCTGCTGGTCCACAAATGTCTGAATATTGATACCGCTAAATTCTGTATTGTCAGGAACCAAATCGATTTCGGTGTCTGGACGTTCTGATGTGATGGTTATTGTGAGATCCTGAAAGAAAAACAACAAAACCAATCTTATACATAGTAGGTAGATTTACTCGGTTATGGACATAATTAACATGGGTCATCCGAATCAGTCATTCAGCATAACCACCGGTTCTTGTTAAGCACTTTCCCAAACAGGAACTAGTCCATAGATTCCATCCTGTACTCCTCTCTTGGACAAGTCACTGAGACACTGGTGTTACACTGGGCTGATGGCATCCACATCACCAAATCACTCCCCTCAAAGCATCTTCTTGATAAGATGGAAAATGAAAGTTACAAGGACCGTACAGTACCAGGTGATGAAGCGAAAGATATGTAGTTGTTGTCCTGAAAGTGATGCAAATCATTAGTATGAAAATCTTTTGATTTTCTTGTTTTTTACTACTACTTTTGGGGTGTCACAGTATTCTCCATAAACATGTTACAAACGCATGTATATTATTCGAACACTATAGTTGAAACCCTAGTCTTCTTATTTTGAAAGGACTACCGCAACCAAAAATTTCTTCTTTAATTTTATTTGCATATTTTAATGGGTGTCTTCCAGTGGGTCCTCTCACATTGGGATCCAGAGTAACGAAAAGTCCAACTCCCTTGCAAACAAAGAAGCCCACCTCGACTAGAGGCTCGTCCCTCTCTCGACCTACCTTCTGCTAAAGGGGCGAAGAACCCTTGTGTCTGATGAAAACAGTGACAACAATATGTTAATTCAGTTAGGACTCACCTGATAGATTTCTATGCGGTCATAAATTTTAAAGTCCTATATATTTTCCATAAAGACTGTATATTTATTTCTTGCAACCTTACATCATCTCTTTTAAATTTTCAATATATCACTCAGGAAGATAACGTGAAAGTTTAGTATTAAACATAGACGTACTGTAGAAAGCACACACAACGATGCGGGACGGGACCCGACCAGCACCATCATATTTCGATTCACATCCGCACCCAGCACAACCAATAGCTTGATTGAGTTTTGTCACTTTTTCCTTTAGTCTCTATTTTTATTTGTTTAAAATAATTTTCACTGAGAACAATCTTCGATTTCTTTTTGGAAAGATATTAATTAGTTCTGTTTTGACCTTTCATTGTATGAGAATGCTTTTCTTTTATATTTTTTCTAGTGTCATATGCACGATTTGTTGTTTTGAAAGTTTATTTATTTTTGTTTCTTTTATTTACTGGTTCAGACTATTTTAGATAATCCAGTCAGATTATTCTTATTACTAGTTTACTGACTTTCCCCCTGCAGACGAAAAGATGAAAGAAGCGGTAAAAAAACTCAGGAAAAGCTATTTTTACAATTGACTGCGCGGTGTCTAATTACCTACCTGCACATCGAGGGGAAAATCGTTCAGCTCGAGGGTTTCCAAGAAGGCACCTTTGACGCGTCGCTTCTCGCTGATCACCGCCTCGCCTCTCTCATTCAGGGAGCCCGAGATCCAATATTGATCTTTCGATTCGTTGAGAATGTTGTCGATGAAAAGGAGAGGACTCCAGAACTTTTCCAAATCCTGATTGTTGATTTCCTAACAGGGAAAGAAATTAAACGAAAGAAATTGTATATCTAGGACAAGATTCAACGTGTCTTATAAAAATGAATGTACAGTATGTTTAATACAAATTCAAATGAATACAAATCTCACGTGTTAGGAGGCAACCATTGGCTGATCTGAGCCTAGCATTAAATTGAAATAATAAACTACATTTCATCGCAAAAGAAACGAAAACTTTACATTCAAGTCACTAAATGACACACATTGGGCAAATTATTGGCAAAAGCAATGATGTAAATGTCTGATAATATGTACAGAGTTTGTGGGGGGAACGCCTTGATGACAGAAGGTAAATGCAGTTATATGCAGTTATTTATAAGGTATAATTTGTTTTTATGACGTTGTTTCTGTTTTTAGTTATTTTAGTGACAATGTCTATGTAGGTCATTCCAGATAATGGCGGCATGTTCTGTTATCTTACTTTTAGTTTGATAATGGTCAGCACTTATTTTTTAATGAAACCTGTTTCTTAGAGTTCTGTGAGAATTATTAGTTATTGTCATTCCTTGATAGGCTACATTTATCTGGTTGTTAAAATGGATGAATTTATGTGCAACAAGCATCAGTCTTAGTTTGCTTAGA
Organism: Nematoplana nigrocapitula; assembly: GCA_032274565.1. NCBI lineage: Eukaryota > Metazoa > Platyhelminthes > Proseriata > Nematoplanidae > Nematoplana > Nematoplana nigrocapitula. The sequence continues at coordinate 2,060 of JAUYWV010102485.1, read as the reverse complement.
TCTTCTATTTTAGAAAGTAGCTCATTTTATAGATTTTTTCATTTCAATAAAGAGCAAGATTATTTTTAACAGATGAATTTGCGTTTTTGTGGTTGTTTTAGCCAGGCACTACTATTTCTACCATACAGCTTGATACCGTAGTTAATTATTAAAATGAAATAGCACTGTAAACCATTGTTAGTTTGTTTATTGGTAGAATGTTTTTAGCTGATTAAAAATTGATTTATGTATGTTTAGTTTTTCAATAATTGCCTGAATATGACTATCCTATTTTAAATATTTGGGGGTAATTGGATTAATTACATGTTTCTTTGTTACTTGTTCATCTTTACCTAGTTGGAGTTTTAATTGCCAACTTTAATTTTATCCTTGCTAAAGTTTATGAAGTGAATCTTGTCTAAATTTAAAGGCAATCTGTTTCACAATAGCCATTTATGACAACTTTGTAGAGCAATGTTTGCCTCATCTTAGTTTATTTAGTAGCTGAGCAGAATAGTCTTGTGCCATTATTTATTGAAAAATGTATTTGGTACGACAAAGGAAATTTGTAAGGGAGTTTAAAGAAGCATTTTTGGCTGTGCCCACTAAACGCGACGAGACGCGGTCATACGCAAAAAATGAATAGCGTTGTTTAAATATCCTATTTCCACCGAGCTCAACGCAACGCGGCAAAATTTAAGTTGAAATTTGTCTACTTTTCTGCGGCGCCGAGCGACAAAAATCAATAGCAATTTATCTGTCTATTCTGATTGGTTAGTGGAAAAATAAATCAATGTCCTCTTTTTCTATGTGGTTGATCGCTAATGCATTTTATACTAAAAATTCATACATTAAATGCCGCGTCGTGTCGCGCTTGGTAGTCACAGACCATAACATTTTACAGCGTTGCGTTGCTATTTGTCGGACATAGGCTTAAAACAATTTTGGAAAATTCATCAAAATGCTGAGAGAATCTATCTGAAAAGTTAATATAGCGACAAAGGCGTGAGTTATATAAATCACTCGAGGAGAAAAACATAGACTTTTTATTTTTAAGGTACATATCGATTGATCATTACAGTAGTTATTCTGGCTAACTTGTAATTTTATTTGAGTGTTCAGTGCATTCATTTAGACGAAAGTCTGTTTGGTTGAACTACAGAGGAGGCACGGCAGGTGGCATAGCTTCACTGTAGCGGAGATCTACAAGTTGACAATGCAATTGCTAAGAAGACAAAGACAAAGCAATATGATCCCGGGTATCAATGTCACAAAGAAACGATTAGCAAGGGAAGTGCTTATATTTGGAAATTGTAACAGTAATATTAAGCATGCAGTGAGGCAAACTTTTGTTGCGAAAATCACACCGAAATTTGAAAGAATAAAAACAATATGACCACAATGTCTTGTAAAATTATAATTGCCTGTTATAAAGTTTGCTGCATAGAGAACTACAACAACTAGGTTTGAATTTTATTTTTCATTCATGGTATTATTCAATAACAGACCGCTCAGAATGTCGACTAGATTTGCTGAAATGACACGTGACGATATAGAAAGTTTGCTAAAGTACAAACAGTCAAAGAACATCCAGTACGCTACGAAAGTAATAGAGACCGTATTTTAAGCATTTTGTGAGCAGAAAGCGATTGCATATTGTTAATCCGCTATTGTTCAACAATTTATATCAATAAAAGCATCACTGTTATAAATTTTAGTCTGCTTGATGTTGGCCGTTACTATAACAGACAATTAAACAGATTCGCTTCGGTTAATTGTAATTATCTTAGTCTTATTAAAACCATAATAAACTTCTATCTTGTACTATAACTGTTTTTTATAAATTGACTTTACTGTAGAAGATAGCCTTAAACGAGTTTAAAAACGATAAATGGAAATGTGAAAAGTAATTTCCATATTAATATATAATGTGATTTTAGGGTGCAAATATATAAAATATACGACTATTTGTACTTAAGGACATTAACCCTATCCTACCCGGGCTATTTGACGCACTCACAGACCGGGGGGGGGGGGGCCGAATCGGCCCGCGCCTTATATTTCGCTCCCCGGTTTAGATA
>JAUYWV010102474.1:0-13336 GCA_032274565.1 Nematoplana nigrocapitula | reverse complement strand
TACAGCCGGAAGGGGGGTGGGTGGGGGGGGGGTTCATTGTTCGCGGCATGGCGTGGGTATACATTACTACTGATATTCACAACCGGGATTTTATGAGGCTACTGATAGGCATGGGTCGTCTAAAGACCCCGCGTACATCCGCGCCAGTCGACGCGGGACCAAGGCATGACTTGGACTGAAAAGAAGATAAACTTTAGGGCCAGGGGAATGCAGCACTTTTGTCTGCTGGAGCAGCACACCCCGTCACGAAAAGGCAGCTGTATTACAGCTGTGATTTGGTATTGCAGACGCCAGTAGTACAGAGATGGAGAGGGCGTCAAAGAGACTCACCTGGGGGGGATGTGAAGGCGCGATCTCTCTGAGGGACAGAACAGCGCGATCTCGCACCACCGTCTCCTCCACAGTGGCCAGACTCTCCAATGGTGCGAGCAGACAGTGGGCGTGCTCGGCGCCGCCAACCAGGGGGACAAAAGAGCCGGAGAGTTGTTCGGCGAGGGCGAGCAGCACTTCGTCCTCGTCATAGATGGTATCGGTGAGGAAGGGGAGCAGTTCGGATCGGGTCCTCTCGGTGCCCAATGCCAGCGCTATGGTGGGCAATTTCCGGATACTAGACAGGCGAGTCTGGACATCATCGTTGCGCAGCTCATCGATGAGGATCGCTATGGGGTAGAGTTTGTCGTCACCTTCCATGCCAGTTGTCGATGCAGACATAACACCAGTGGCAGATCAAGTCTAACAAATACTGCAACCAAATGATCAAAATTAAACATTCATATTAGCGAATGCAATGCAACTGCCAACCTGTATGGATTTCAGTCATACATGGAAAACAAATCTGCACTTATCTAGATGTATAACATGAGTTCATTGTTTTATTTCTCATTCAAACATACCAGATTGAGCAGCCTTCATTAAATTCTGATACTAGTAGTATGGCGAAGCTACAACAAGCTTCAACTGTGATTGTCAATTCTGAATAGGATAGGTACATACCCCCCCCCCCCAAACACACACATACACACACTTGTGACAGTCAGTGGGCCTGCACCACACTATGATTAATCCATTAATCCTCACGCTGAGTTTCTAACTAGAACATATTCTGAGCTCAATTTATTTCAAGATTGCAATTGGCTGTAACGTCAAATTTAGGGTGTTGCTGAATGACAATATCATGTTGTATTTTTCTAAAAAGTTACTATGACATTGTCATTCTATACATCACTAGATAGAGGAAGGTTCAAAGTACATAGTTCTAATATTGTGTGATCTGGGAGATCACAGATGATGAACAATATCCAGTTGTCCACCTTTTCTAATCCAATGTCTAGGAATGGTATGCCAGACCTCTGCGTGATAGTGAGGTAGGGCACCATTTTGCATGAAAATGAAGTGATTTGCAACTTGTTGCATTTGGGTAAATAACTAGTTTTCTAGCACTTCCAGATATCAAAGTCCTGTCATAGTTATCTCCATAAACTTTGCTTATAGACATTGAGAAAAATACATTCTATCATTCCCAAATTCTGATACAATATTTATTAACTTTACCAGATAAATGAAATATTGATTATTTATTTGGATAAATATGAGCTTATCTATAACATTCTAACCAAATTTTAAACCTTTTGTTATAGTTGCCAGTAACTACCCTTGGCTAATATAACTAAATTAATTATGAAAAATGAACTGTCATTGAAAATTGTTTATATTTAAAAGTTAATATATATATAAAATAGTTGAATAATGTTCAAATATACTAATTTCTTATCTTGACTATTTTAATAACTATAATTGTGTTATTTTACTATACCTGAGACAGCCTACTCTGAAATTGTCCATTTAATTTGGTCATCGAGGTTGCGAAAAACACTTTGTCATTGAAATATGTTCAATTAATTTGGTCCGCATGCTATGCATGGGTGTCTCTACACATTATAATTCCATTGAATTTGGGCAATGTTCATTCATTTTGGTCAACATATTAATTTACTTTGATAAATTGAAATCAATACACCATTTTGCTTACATTTTTTATCTATATATTTTTAAGAAACATTTTAATTGTAGAAATATTGTCTAGACACAGCTAAGTTTAGATGCAGGTGTTTTCACTTAAAATATAAACTACAGCCATTCAAAACAAGGGCGAAAAATTCTTTGATTTGACGCCACTCAAATTTCATTCGCTGTCACTTATTTTCTTCATACTGTATATATAAAAAGCAGACAATCGAGATGCCCCACAGGTGGAGACACTACATGCAAGATGTCTGTGTGTTTTACACCATGAGTGTGAGCATTTTAGATTAATTAACCATTTTGTTTACATTTTATACCTACAAATTTAGAACTAACATTTTTTCTATATAATCATAAGCTTGTAATTTTTTATCAGTTTTATAGTTTTGCATTTATTTTGCTCAAAGTTTAATATACCTATCTGTGTTTGTTCAGATTTTAGTTTGCAAAATGCAAAGCCTTTCCTCGCTTTTTACATTCTTTTTAAATAAAAGTTAATTGAATTCTGTACTTTTAATGATTTATTCAGATTGTGCATATCAAGAAACTATATATATGCAACAAATACTGACTATATAATGTAGTGTATACAAAAACATTTTTACAAACAAAATATTTTTGCTCTTTGATTAGCCTCTGCACCTATCTCATTCTCTTTAACAAAAGCCGACACAGCTGGTTTGAAAAAATAGGTGAGACCAAAATGAATGAACTTTGACCAAATTCAATGGACTTTTCTCTTAGCACGCCGGCAATGACCAATTTAAATGGACAATTTTCTTGGCGAGGGTACCATGACCAGGTTAAATGGACAATCTCATCGTAGGCTGTCTCAGCGACCAAATTAAATGGAATTATGATGAAATTAAATGTGAAAAGGTATAGTATCTATTATAGCAGACATAGTAGCTCGCATGCTAAATTTTGGAAAATCAGCATTGCCAATTCATTTATATCTTAAAATTAAAGTTCGCCAGGTTTTTATTGATAGCTGAAAGATGTTTGCATAATATTGTCCATAATGTGTCATTATGTCTGATATAATTTAAGTCGATGAACAGATTGAGCCAATATATGGTCATGTACTTTCACGGTTTATATACCAATAAAGCTAAGTATATATATATGGCATCAAGGTATAGGTGATTTAACTGTTCCAATTTTCAGTATTCCAATAATGAATTTTATTTGGGTAGAGGTAAAGAAGACTATTTGTTTTATTTACTTTATTCTATCTTGTCCTTGTATCTTAAGAAAATATTCTGGAATAAAGAAAATATTATCAATATTACACTAATATCAATCAAATAGTCCATGATAATGTGTTAGATGAGTTAGATTTATAATCAATATTATTTTGTTAATAGAGTAATATTGGTCTATGTTTCATTGTTTGCATGTTTAAAATTAAAATATCTGAAAGTTTTTTGTAGTTATTCTAGATATCTAGTTTCTAGTAGTGGAAAGCAACTACTGAACTAGTAATATAGTTATTAATTTCCTTATTAGATTAGAAAGCCTTGATATTTTGATCACTTTTATCAATAAAATGGAGCTATTTTTAATTTATTTTTATTATAAATTTTAAATTAATAAAATAATACAAAAAATTAATAATGCCTAATGCCATAATGGTATTACTATTAAATTTAAAATACAATAATATTAATAATAATAAATAATAGAAAGTGATATATATTTCAAAGAAATGATATGGTTAATGATCAATCTTAAATGATTAAATTTTTTATTTTAAATCTTTACTAGGATTAGGAATAAGACTTTGTTTAGAGATAATATTTTAGTTTTAGACAGTTTTATTAGTCATGAATTTATAAAAGTTAGTATTAAATATAGTTATTATTAAAAGAAAAATGATAGGATAATGATGATTAAAGCAAGGCTACTGATGGCGCACTTGACTGCTATATAGTTTCTCTGGCGTGCTATATAGGGCTCCCTATTACTTAGCTATATTAAAGACATAGTTTTACACATAATTTATGTTCTATAATTTATATAATTACTAGCAGTGGGTACCTGTGTTGCTGGGCAATAGAATAGGGCACATGCCTAACCCTAACCCTGCCCTAGTCTTTTGTATTATGAAATTTTCTTTGAGGCATCTTTCTGCCCAAAATGGCCATTTTATACCATTTTTAGCCACCTTGACCTCAACCCAGACCTCGAAATTTCAACCTCGCCTCCCCTATGTTACCTGCAGGTTTGATTGAGTCACCCATGCAAAGTTTCGGGTCGCTGGCACCAACAGTGATGCCATCCACCCGGAACAAACTCTACCTGATAACAACGGTCATTTCACAACATTTTTAGCCTCCTTGACCTCAACTTCGACATCAGAGGTTGACCTCGCCTATCTATGTTATCCGCAGGGTTAAGGAGGTCACCTATGCAAAGTTTTGGGTTACTGGCACCAACAATCCAGTATTTTTTGCCCGAATTGGCTATATCATACCATTTTTTACCTCCTTGACCTTGACTCCAACTGCAGAGGTCAACCTAGCCCCCCTTATATTACACGCAGGACTAAGGGGTCAACTATGCAAAGTTTTGGGTCGCTGGCAGTAATGGTCGGCCGCCTTCTGCTGAAAATAGCCAGTTAATTGTTTTTAGTATCCTTAACCTCAACCCTGACTCCTTGATCTTGACCCCAAACTCAGAGGTTGACTTATCCCCCTTTATATTACCTACAAGGCTGAGGGGGTTCCCAATGCAAAGTGTTGGGTTGCTGGCACCAACTGTCCGGCTACCTTTTGCCCAAAATAGCCATTTTAGACAGTTTTTAGCCTCTGACCTCTGCCATGACACTTTGACCTTGACCCTAACCTTAGAGATCAACCTTGTCTCCCTATGTTACCCGCAGGGTTGAGAGGGTTATCCAAGCAAAATTTCGGGTCGTTGGCAGTAACAATTGGGCAGCCCTTTGCCCTAAATTACCATTTTATACCATTTTTAGCTTGCTTGACCTCAGACCCTGGTAAAAGGTAATAAATGGCCAGGCCGTATGGGTAATAAACTTATTTCGATCAATTTATTTGTCATTAATTACAGTTTGACTATGTACCTGAATTTATTTTTTTCTTGAATCAAACAAAATAAATCTTTTTATTACCTATAAATAGCCCGGCCATATATAGGTAATAAATGGCCGATTGTATATAGGTGATAAAAAGATTTATTTTGTTCGATTGAAGAAAAAAATTAATTCAGGCACATAGTTCAACTGTAATTAATGGCAAATCTATTAATTGAAATAAGCTTATTACCCAACAGCTAAGCAGTTTATTACCCAAGGCTGAGCAGTTTATTACCCACAGCTGAGCAGTTCATTACCTATACGGCCTGGCCGCTTTCGGCCGGCCGTTTATTACCTACTGTCTGGACCCTGACCTCGGAGGCTAACTTCACCCCCCTATGTTACCCGCAGGGTTGAGGGGATCACTCATGCAAAACTTTGGGTTGCTGGCACCAATAGTCCAGCTGCTTATCCGGAACATACATACATATAGATAACTTGACAAATATATATAAGATATAGTATTTTTAAAGATATAAATTATATACATACTTATTAACAAAGATTGATATGACCAAGTCCAAGGTTGGCACATTTTTATGATTCGTTCCCCAACGAACATAAGTCTACTATGCCTATGGCCATGGGTATGGTGTGAATTATGTAATATGTAGATATTCCAGTTAGGTGTAGGAGATAAAAAAAATAAATCATAATTCATATTTAGAAAGTCATTTCATTGTCAATTTGCTCTTTTAAAATTTGATAAAGCTTTATTGATATATTACACAACTTTCGTTCTTGTTCTCTAGATAAGGAAATAAATATAATTATAAATATATATGGAAAACATATAAAATTATAAATAAAATTATAAATTACTAATTAGAACAATAAATTCATTTATTTTTTACTTGGTGGTTCTCTTTATTATCTATTAAAAAAGGAAGCTAAATTCCTTATTCAATTAATTAGTTATGCTTTCAGAAAAATTGTATTCTTTTGAGTTTTGATAAAAATTTACTACCAACTATACTCATAGTCTATATTACTAATGTATAGATAAAATGTTAAAATCTTTAGATAATTTTTTATGCTGCAACAATAGTGTAAGAATATAAGTATAATTTATCTTTTTATTTAGGAAATTGATAGTTTAAATGGCAAAGGAAAACTAAATTAAAAGTTCATTTAATTCGATAGTTATGGTTAAAAAATAAAATCCTTTAAAGCATTACTTCACAATTAATAAAATATTTAAATTTAAAAAATAATTATGCTACTCATCATGAATAATTTAATAATGAAATTCATCTGGAATTATTACCGTATTTATTTACAACTACGAAAAAAGTGAAACAAACTTTTGATTGTTTATATGCAAATGATCCATTAAAAGACAAGCAATTTCAGGTTGGCGAATTATGCGCCGTGTTACATCTATAATTATTTTAAAACTTATATAGCTATATATAGCAATATATAGCAATCTTCATATGTATTAAGAGTCGAAATCTATGAGACAAAGGTAATCTGTCGTGTATGTTCAATTGGCCAGTCGAGAAACAAATACAGTCTTGAGGTAAACTGCAGTTTCATAATATGCCAAAAGTAGGTCACTAACTAGAGAGAAAGTCAAAAATAATGATCAGGTACTATACAAATTATTAGACGAGTACTTAAACGATGCTCACAATGTTTTTTGTAATTTATTCTATTATTAGAGCGCTCCAGTGGAAGAGTGCCACTTATGTCTCTCATTGTCTCTTGAATCAACCGGGTACTGATTTACTTACTGTTATCACAGCGTTACATAACAAGTGTCTGAACACTCCACCTCCCAAAAACGCTTCAACAAACAACCCCCCCCCAACCCCCTCAGCGTTACGTAATACTTGAACAGTCCCTCATCGGATCGCTGTTCAGGTTACGTAACTCTGAGACGGTGGGGTTGTTTGTTTAAGCGTTACGGTGCGTCATGCGGGGGGTGTTCAGACACTTGTTAAGCAGTGAAAAAATATAATCAGTTCATTAGGGGAGACCGAGGCTAGTTGTCTCAGGTGTATTTATAGTTGTCACAGCCGTTATCTGATATATAATAGGTTTCTTCTAAAGAATATTTATACCATATTTGTTTTAAATATGTGTAAATCGTATTAACCTCATAGGGCACGACATATGTAATCAATATTATTTTCATGATGTTTGTTATTTCAAAGTTGTACGTATAATGCAGTATATATGTTATTGTTTATCTCCGCAATTGTTTATCCAACTGGACAGTAAGTACCTACTGGTAGCGTGCAAATTACTATATTCAATAGCACTGTAACTCAGTACACAACAGAACAGTAAGTAAGTCAGCACACAACAGAACAGTAAGTAAACCAGTACTAGACTGGCCAAGAGTCAATCAGAGTGACAATCACATGAATGGCAGTCCTCCACTGCATGGATCGCTCTAATCGATATAACAAGTTATATATATATATATACATTTATATGCTGAATTCAGAAGAAGAAAAAAAGTTTCATGTGTGAGGGTGTTAGTGGTTACGTTACGTCTCTTACAGCATTACGGTGCGTTATTGGCGGGTGATCAGAATAGTGAAAAATTGCGTTATGTAATGCTTTAACAGCCACTCGTAGAAGAATTAAAAACGACTGAGAAGGGAAAAGGACACAAGCAAGCGATGAACATTATGGAGCAGAGACCAACTGAAGTAGAATGCATGTAAGGAAAGGTGAAATGAAAGGGCCAAAAAGAAATATTTGAAGCCTATATAAGTTCAGTCAGGGCTGTTCGAGAATTGAAATTTAGGTGAACCTTAACGTGAGCGGCATCAGCTGTCCGAAGAACGAAATGCACGAGGAAAGGAATTCTGGATTGTCGTGACCTCATACTCTCGCCATAATGGGCCAGCCCAATCAAGACAAGAGACCTGCGAGTTCCTCTGAAAAGCACGAGCAGGCAGCGACGCTAGCCTGAACCGACTGTCGTTAACTTTTCAATTACCGTCCCGATGTGTTGGAGGTTTAAGAATGAACTTTTCAAACTAGGGTCACCACTGCTGCATAAGGCAACTGGAAACGAAAAATCTGGTCACTAAACAATTTCATACAACCCAAAAATGCAAAAATTAAATACACCAGTAACTCTCTTTATTTCCTATCGTGATTCAAATAGCAAAAGCCTTCACACACAAAAACACCAGCTCAGGAAGAAGACACCTTCTTAAAAATACCAGGTCAGCGAGGAGAAAAATGAAAGGAAATTTTTCATGTCAGTTTATGCTTCCCAGAAAGTAGAGGGGCGATTTCTGGACAACCAATAAGGTTCAAACTGCATTGAAATTTGATTTGAAAATTGCCGGCTGACATTTCTACAAAAACAGGCTCGCTGCTGACTCATTCATTGTGTGTAATAAACTGTCTATTTCTATATGGTAGCTTAATCATATCGTGATGTAGTCTGAATCAAAAAAGAGTAGCTCAATACATAGAGGTGAAAGGAGGTTCAGGCAGAAATCCTGTCACAAATGCCTGATTACAAAGAGGTGATCAGCAAATTAGCTGCCCAGCATGCGATTTTATTTCGGCAGTTATGTGATCATTAGGGAGACCGAAAGTTAATTTGTCAGAAAAATGAAACAAAGAACTTTTGTTGGTAATAAGATATTTATAGTAATTAATTCAGCTGCAGCCATGCGCATGGCTGAATATGAAGCTTGCGTCTAGCTGATACTGCGCCCCAGCTGCCTGTTGACGACAGAGAGACAGAGTAGCAGACTTTCTCTCTTTTGCTAATCCGTGTACTTTCTTTCACTCTTTACCGCATTCTTTTTGTAAAATTGTTTGTTGAATACATCCTGTGTGTTGTGAATCAAACGTTACATGGGACCAAAATACTTACAAAATTAGATCGCCCTAGTATTCAATTGCCAATAAGTTAAACAATTGATCAAAACAGTCGAAATCCCAAAAAGTACATAGGATAAACCTAGTGATACAAACATTACTTTAACACAAAGTAATCCGGAAACGAAAAACTATGTTTATGCAGACTAAATAGCACAATTCACATCCCCCTCGGACAGGTACAGACAGTAGTTTCCTGTTTTATATTTACTTACATTAAGCAAGCGAAATCTGTAATCACGTCACAACAGAACACTGTTCTTCGGTGGAGAATCAGTAGATATCTGCGGGGAAAATAATGGACGTGGGACTGGTAGCGCTTACAAATTTAATCAATCGGTTTATACGCGCGTTTTGCTTTACTGGCATCAATTAAACAAAAGTGGTCACTCAGTCAAACAGTGAAAATCAATAAATAAATAAGTTAACAGGTGAAATGAGCAGCAAGCAACACAAACTACATTTTCCTATACAGAGGGGAAGAGGGCAAGCATGTCATTGAATAGATCAAATCAAAGGAAATCAATAAATATCCGTAATTTGTTTTTTTCTTCAGAAAGAACGAGAGAGGGAGGATGTGGAGGGAGGAAAGAGATTACGCATGTCCTATGGTAGATTCGTCCATTCGCGCCACTGATTCTTATCGTGTGAAGGGCACAATTCATGAGTGGTCTCGTGTCGGTCTTCTCCGACCAATCACTGATAGCCCACCTTGGGGTAGCCCGGATAGAAGGGCCTCTGACCGGCGGATTGAGGCGGCGGCGGTGGCGGAACGCCGGTGTAGGGCCCGGGGGGAGCACCGCCGGCAGTCGACATGGGCGGTGGAGGGGGCTGATAGTGCATAGCGGCTGCTGGCGGAGGGGGCGCGTAAGCGCTGCCAGTTGAGTGGGGATCCGGGCCGGGGTAGGAGGCGCCAGTACCGGGCTGATCCTGACCAGACTGTCGACAAGATACACAGATTATATTGAGGTCTGCCTTCCAAACATTATTACTCAAGTTCTATCTCATTGTTACGCGTATATCATGCAGACTCACCCTCTGCTGCTGCGCGTGTGGCATGGGGACGTAGTAGCTGTTGTGTGCAGGAGATCCGCCCGCGTAGTTGGGGTTGGGGGCGGCAAAGCCGGTCGTCATCGGGGTTTGAGTGGAAGGATAGGAGCCCGGGTTGTACATCGGCATCGACTGCTCAAACCACAACAACAACACACACACGAATAAATTAATTATGCACTTGAACGCTTTTCGTTACTACATTCAGCTAAACTATTCCACAAGATATTAACTGTCTCGAGTGAGCAGGGTCTCCAACAATATCATTTTCAGCTCAAACCTAATGGAGTATATTTTCAAATGTTAATATTTGTACATAGGGAACACACCCGCAAGTTTTAAAACTTCTGAAAGAAATCAGCCACATATTCTTAGAAACATAAACAGAATCGTCATATGCCACTTGTTATATAGGTGTTAGTTATTTTTAATCACGCGACCTAATTTAATGTAAAGAGCGTGTGCTAGCTCGGAATTTAACAATTAAATCAACATCACTTGCAATAAGGGGCTGCAATTCAATTGTAGGCTTCATTTCCGTCGAAGCATTACAGTTTCTTCTTTTTGAATGTGAATGTAATTGATGTTCATAGTAGTAGTAGGCGATCCCTCCACCAAAGTCCCGTGCTAAGGGGGTACGCCGCACAGCTCTCCAGGCCAGCCCATCTCGCCCCCCCCCACGACTGCTACACAGCGCCATCGTTCCGACGGGGTCCGTCCAAAGAGATCCGGGAGTAAGGACTGTAGGAAAGTAGGTGCATGTAAAGAGGTGATGCATATTATGTGGGTGTGTTCTAAAAAGTGTGCAGAATGGAGATGTGTATGGCGGCATTGATTTTGTGTAGCTATTGTTGGAGAAGTGGAGATTTGTCGCATCTGAGTTGTGAGAGAATTATGCGTGTGTCCGAAAAAATATTTTATGATTCAGTTGTACACAAATGTGCCGAACTGTGTCCGAGTCATTAATGTAAATTTGGAGATATTGCGTGAAATGTGTCACAACAAATCAATAATAGAGAATGCAATACGATTGTTCAGTGGTGATTTCACTGCGGCGATAAGTATTGTTTAACCCCACAAAATTTCAAGAACAGGTATAAAAGCAGTTAGGAGCTTCTAAATTTAGGAGTTGCTATATAGGAGCTCCTAATTTTAATAACTCGAATAAAGCGAGCTAAATTTAGTTTACCAATGAGAATGGTTCTTTAGCCAGGGTGAAATAGCGGCAATCGATATAACAGTACGACCGTAGACCCACAGACAAAGAGGTCTGTGTGATTTAAGTGCAAAAGGCCGTACGAAATATGAGATAACAATAGATCGTTCGAGTCATTGTTGGTCGGATGTGCACGGGGTAGAGAAAATATATATTGTTATTGCCAGCTAGTGGGCCTGTTTGCTCACTTGCCCACACATTAGGAAAATGTCGTTGTACTTCAAATTTAGCAGTGAATATACAGCTAAATTTAGGAGCTCCTAAGTTATATGAAACAGACATTGTAATCCAATTTACGAACTCCTAAAGTCATCGACAAAAAAGACGTCACAGAATAAAACTCTTATTTTCTAATAGACACGATTGTATAGTTCACCCGTCACACAGGTTAATGAGAGTTTTTTAGTGCGCAGGTTTCACACAATTCAACGCTGAATCAGAGAGTGCTACGCAAACGCCGATGGGTCTCCCAGAAGGCGATCTGAACACCATCAATGCCTTTGATTATTTTGAAAAACCCGAAGTACCTATATGAATTACCTATGTACATTTAGTATGGTTGGTGCCTATAGGCGCTCTGCACTGTATCCATACACGGGCCAATTTTACTCTATTTTGCGCTGTACGCTAGTACTCTTTCGTCCATATCTTTATTATCATCTGTTTTCCTGTCGCATTTCTTTCAACTCACAAAATGATTAGACATGCACACGCACATGAACACACGATATAGCTACATTTGCAATATAGTACATTGCCTACGTCCACTATCATTCGCGAACTACATTAGGTTGTCCGTACAAGCAATAATCCACTTTGAAATCAGTTGTCTTGTGCAGAAAGGCATGTATACGGTGATGCTCCTCTTTACCCCAAAAGCTTATTAACAGTGTCACCTTCCTATTATGCTGATGTTTCGCTTCGTTCACACAATGCTGTACCCCTTTTCAACCCGTCGGTTGGTAATGGCAGCATTTTTTATAACTATTTTTTTATCTTATGGTCCTCGTTTTCGGAATGCATTATATGTGCGTGGACGCATGCAGTGAAAGGGACTTCGCTCGATTTTAACGAATTATTTTAGTTGTGATATTATTATGCTTCTTGCCTTCTACAGCTATATTTACATTTGGTTTTCCCTCCGCTTGGATTGTTACTTTTTAAAGAGAATTGTGGTTAAATAAAGTTGATAAATCTAATACTAACATGGGGTTGTGACGACTGTTGACCAGGTTGTGGTGGTGGTGGAGGAGGTTGAGCAGTGTGATGACTAGGCTGTTGTTGTTGTTGTTGTTGTTGATGATGATCTGTCGATGACGAAGAGGGTGGCGGAGGCGCCTGATACGACTGCTGAGTCCTCTGCTGATGCGGATGCTGATATTGCTGTTGGGGTCCTCTCCCATGATGATGGTAACTCTCCATGGGGGGACCACCAACGCTACTCGGATAACCCCCCATCGCCGGCGGTTGTGGTGGTGGTTGATAGGGCCCTCCTCGGCCTGTTCCGTTACTCGCCGCGTCATTGGCCGCTTTCCCACTGCCCAGACTGATCTGGCTGTCCGGGGTCCCCGTTCGCGCAGGAGTACCGCTGGTCGACGAGGTGGCCAAACCAAAGGAAGACATCACCTGGACAATTTGGGGAGGAAAGCACACGAAATTTTATTTAGTTATTTAGTTTGAGGCCACTTTGATGATGACATAATCAAAATTTCTACTTTTGTTGTTGGAGTTCCCGGTCGAGAAGACGCGTCAGCGCTCTGAATGAGCTGTCCAATTGTCACCTGATAATATGGACCGACGGATCTGTGCTTAGTCGGCACGGAAAGGGCGGTGCTGGCGCAACGATCTCCTGCAATCTGTGAAGCCAGAGCGATGATCTCTCACTCCCAGCTTCATCGCGGGTCCTGACCTGGGCGGTTAGGCTCAGAGACATCTGCTGGTTCACCTCTACCAGAGTCCTATCGGACTCTCTTTCATCCCTACCCCTTCTGAACTCGGGGCTGTCCCTTCTTCTCACTTCCAACCTCCACTCTATCTGGTCCTCCCTCAAACGCCTCGATAGCATGGGTGTAACGGTAAACCTTCAATGGATT
>JAUYWV010102463.1:0-13336 GCA_032274565.1 Nematoplana nigrocapitula | reverse complement strand
GCCTGTCTATCTAGAGGTGACACTATACAAGCTGATATTCTTAGCCAAAATGGATTATTGCTATATTAATAAGTGGGGCGTCAAAAACACCCCAGGTGTCGACTACCCTAGAAGTATACATAAATAAAAAACCATACGAGATATTTATTTGTTTTTTACACATCCTATAAGTAACAATAATTGTAGTAAAGTCGTGAAATATCCAAACAGCTAAAATAGTTTTTAAAAAGTTATGACATGTACAAAAGCTATGGGGTGTCAGAAACCCCAGGTGGCGTCTAACCGTTAAAGTGTCTGAATAAATATCGGATAAATAAATTTGTCACTATGTAACTGCTGATAGCCAGTTCTAATACCTATAATGATCAATGTTCATTCAATGCATCTATTCTCGGTGTAGATCGAATTGGATTGACGAGAAATGAACGTCAAGCAGATAAGATACAACTCTACGCCAAATACGTGAATGAGGACATTGACAAATTCGATGTATTTGTTTGAGATTTCCCGAAGTTTTACATTTACCTGACATGATGTTCTTGGATTCACGCGTTCATTTACTGTCCATTGAATATATGAAGGTTATTCCAAACAATATAATTTAAAATTTATTTCAACGCTTTTCAAATACGGATCCGAAATTAATCACATTACGACATTTTTCGTGAGATAAGAAAACCAAATTTTAAAACCTATAAATTTGTACTGCTGAAATTCTTTAATGTAACATCGACGTAATAGATTATATAGCTATGTGCCGTAAATTTATTTGAAATGTATTGTTCCTGTTTCTTTGGATTATAGATTTCATATAGCTACGCTGAAATAGTGTAAATCTATTTTCCCTATAGAAATACTGGATGATTATGTTATTTTGTCAAAATCTAAGCGATAAGTATTCGTTCAATATACATACTATTTAACCAAAGCAAGTCAAAAAATGGTTGCAGTCGTCCATCACGACAAAGCAGTGTTGCAATATATATAGTTATTTTCGGAACCATTCACATTTCATCATTAAACGGGGTAAATATAA
The DNA here is from genome assembly GCA_032274565.1 of Nematoplana nigrocapitula. Classification (NCBI taxonomy): domain Eukaryota; kingdom Metazoa; phylum Platyhelminthes; order Proseriata; family Nematoplanidae; genus Nematoplana; species Nematoplana nigrocapitula. The sequence continues at coordinate 12,300 of JAUYWV010102463.1, read as the reverse complement.
TTGAAAAGCTGAAATATTATAAGAAGAACAAAAATACAAACTCTATGAAATTCATGTAATTGATGTTGAAACGTTTTCGATTATATCACAATCTTCATCAGCAAATTAAAAATTGAAAGTGTTCAAACATCAAATGTTAGAGCAATTAATAAATACTCAGAAGAAAAACTAAAAATACTTAAGGAAAAAAGAAAAAAATTAGTTTGGCTTCTTTTAATATACAAGTCTTCATAAATTTCGAAGATCAAAATTACACTTATTAGCTACAACTTGTTAAAAATTTATAGCTATCGATACCGTAAGAATTGGAACAATGAAGGCCAGTTAACAGGTGGTCCCTAATAGCAGAACTTTGTAATTTATGCTCCTTTATCCACTTGTCAATGTGGCGTTTTGTCTTGCCAATCTAAGACAGGTCAGGATCAACTTGGCACGAAAATTTGTAAACCACATTAGTCTTCAGGGATTTGGGAGTTCTATACTTAAGCGAGAAATACCTCTGAATTTTAAAACTGAAAGACAACATTGACAGGCTTGGAAAAGTGACATTTACATAAATTACAAAGAGCCTTTTTAAAAATTAAAGAAGGTTTTCCGATATACGGAATTGAAATTGTAGCATAGTTAACATTCGGAAACCTAGGAATAGAATTACCAAACTTGGCATCAAGAAAAGATACACCTGTTGTAAAAATGAAGAGGTAAGTCATTCAAGCCAAATCTCAGTATGGAAAGTTTCCATGATGAACAAATTACAAAAGATCTATGTGAAAAAAACATATAAGACATTTTTTCAACTGATAGGACACAGTGTTGAAAGATAAAATCAAATTAGTAACATTTTTTTTCTTTCTAAAAACCGAGTAGATAAAATGGTTTTCAGAAATATTGATAAAATTATCTAAAAAACTAAACAATTACAACCAAGTTCACAAGTAAATTTTAGATTAACATGAACACTGTTGATAAAAGATAAAAAATCAGAATGAGACTTATTTCTTTAAATACAAAATATGTCATCAACATATCTAAAATATAAAATTGGTGAATCAGGTCTGTTAAGCCAGTTCATCTCATTATGACCTAAAAATAAATTGGCCATGGTAGGAGCAAGAGGATTATCCATTGAAAAGCCATCTATTTGAGTGTACAATGAGATTTTATAAAGAAAGCAACCACAAGTAGCAACCATTAGAAGTTTTTAAAAAACAATTCTATCAAAAGGAGGAGGTGAAGCAGAAGAGTAAACATAATCACAGACAAGGTCAATGGTTTCCATAATAAAGGGAACATTGGTAAAAGACACATCAAAGCTAACTAAAGAATCAGATGGGCAAAAAGTAAAATCTTTGAATTTATCAATAAATTGAAGAAGACAGCATGAAATCAGAAGGGATATTAGGTTGGATGAAATTATACAAATATTTAGCAAGACTATACTGAGAAGTATTTATCATGGAAACAACAGGCATAAGGGGGAAATTTTCTTTATGAATTTTACAGAGACCATACAATTTACCAGACTGACTACCAGAAGGAATAAGAGTCTTAAAAACTGCATTGGAAAGACTAGGTTTCACATATCTGTTGAGATAATAAATAATAAAAAATTCTTTACTGGCTGCTACTGGTGTTTTTTTATAAAAGCTCACTATACACTCAAATATATGGCTTTTCAATGGGTAATCCTCTTGCTCCTACCATTTATGTTTAGGTCATTATGAGATGAACTGGCTTAACAGACCTGATTCACCAATTGTAAATATGTTGATGACATTTTGTATTTTTAGAAATAAGTCTCATTCTGATTTTTATCTTTTATCAATAGTATTCATGTTATTCTAAAATTTACTTATGAACTTAGTTGTACCAGTTTAGTCTTTTTTGATACTTTTATCAATATTTATAAAAACCATTTTATCTGCTCGGTTTTTAGAAAGAAAACTTTTACTAATTTGATATTTTCTTTCAACGCTGTGTACTATCAGTTGAAAAAAGGTCTTAGGCCTATATATGTTGTTTTTTACATAGATCTTTTGTAATGTGTTCAACTTGGAAACTTTTCCACACTGAGATTGCTGTAACATTTGATTACTTTCAATTTTTAATTTGCTGATGAAGATTATGTAATAGTATAATCGAAAACGTTTCAATAATTAAATGAATTTCATAGCGTTTGTATTTTTGTTTTTATTGAAATCATTCTCCTTACCAAAAGTAAAATATTATGGTATAGATGGAGCATTCAACAAATTAATAAATAGTGCTACAGAATAATATTTACGGATGTAAGCAATGAAAAATCAGACTTCAATACAACTTCATATGGTGTTCCTCAAGGTTCAGTACTTTGTACTATTACTACTATATTATTCTTACTATATAAAAATTACATAAAACTCTATAAAAATGAATGAAATATTAAACGCTTTGTAGATGACACTGGTTGCTTACCAATAGATGATATCGTCGTCGTGTATGCATCAGCTCGGTTGCCGTGCCCTGGGGACTCGTGACAAGACATGAGTCCCCAATGCTCACGATCCATGGCCAAACTGTTGAGCGCTGCTCCTCTGAAATCAGTGATATTATGTATGACATTGATCCATCTTGCTTTAGGCTTTCCTCTTCTCCGGAAGTCTTCAACTTACCCTTCCATGAAAATCTTTTCTAGATTGTTACCGTCTCTCCTTCTAATGTGCCCAAAGTACTGTACGTTTCTTTTCTATGCGATGTCTAACATACTTTGAGGTTGTTCTGTTTAATAGAGAAAATATTCATTCCATCTAATGCCCAGCATACGTCGTCAATACCATAATTCAAATGCTTTCATTTTGATTTTTCATTCTGTGTCAGGCTCCAGCAGCTCTCACGTCCATATAAAGCAATGTTGTAACTCTTCCAAATCTTCAACAGATTAACATTTAATGTAAAAATCTTATTATATCATACAGGGTGTTTAAAAAATTGGCCCTAAGTTTCACATTCTAATATTTCATTTATGCACGCTGTTATCTGTCAATTTTCGGGGTCAAACTTTTTTATGATTAATTTGTCAATTCGTCCATTAACAAACCGCGCTCGCTATAGCCACACACTATACGGGTAATCCTACTAGTATCTATAATCAGAGAAATGTATGTATGTCAGACCGGTATTTTTCTCCTAACTCTCTTGACGGATTTGCATGCTTGATGACTCAAAAGAATGCTACGCTAATGGGTAACATGGGAAAAATAGCTACGAGATGAAAAATTTCTAAATGAGAGGCCCACAGCAGAAAATACCCCAAAAACGATGTTTTTGCTGCGATGCTAAATCAATATGCTTCAGAAAATTGAATTCTCCAGTAGCCTGATTGATTCAAAGCTAAATCAATAAATTTGAATTCTGCAGATGCTGTGATTACTAACGTTATACGGGTAATCCTACTTGTTTTTAAAAGTAAACAAAAACACAGTTTTATATTCGAGATAGCCGGACCATCATGGCGGCATTGAAAATTTATATATTTTATTGAGTAATTTCAGCTCCTTTGATGGAGCTAAAATTTTGTTTATTCCGTTTTGCAAATACCGCATGACTGTCGTATCCATTTCCAAAATTTTTATTGATACGGCTGTCGTATCCATATCCCAAAATTTTATTGATACGGCTGTCGTATCCATATTAAATTTTTTATTTATACGGCTAACGTATCCACATCCCAAAAATTTATTGATACGGCTGTCGTATCCATATCCCAAAATGTTATTAATACGGCTGTCGTATCCATATCCCAAAATGTTATTGATACGGCTGTCGTATCCATATCCCATTTTTTTATTTATACGGCTAACGTATCCATATCCCAAAATTTCATTGATACGGCTGTCGTATCCATATCCCCGTCGATCCCAAAATTTTATAGATACGGCTGTCGTATCTATATCCTCTGCCAATTCCCATATGCTGAAGGCCTTTGCAAAAACAAATTGGCTAGATTCAACATCGTTACCTACTGTAAATAATTCAAACTGAAAATCCGTTTCCAATTACTGGGTATATGAAATTATTGGATTAAACGCTGTAAAAAATACAAAAAGCAAAGAAAACATCGCCCATCTTCAATTTTCATTCACTTCTTTAACGCCGCTACTAAAGCACTTTGATCCCGAACTGCTCTGTCACGAGCCTCGAACAAGGCCGACGAGGGGAGTGAATGGCAACTTTTATTCCACGATTAAAATATCCCGCGTTATGTAAAGCAATGGGAAAATCAATAAAATTGAGGAGCCTCCTATTTGAAATCGATGACCGATACAAAATTTCCGCAACAGCTATCTGTTAGATAATGTTTTCATCTTTCAGATAATGTTTTCACCTTTCGATAATGTTTTCATCTTTCAATATAATGTTTTCATCTTCAGATAATGCATTCATATATCAGATAATGTTTTCATCTTTCAGATAATGCTTTCATCTTTCCGATAATGTTTTCATCTTCATATAATGCATTCATATTTCAGATAATGTTCTCATCTTTCAGATAATGCTTTCATCTTTCCGATAATGTTTTCATCTTCAGATAATGCATTCATATTTCAGATAATGTTTTCATCTTTCAGATGTTTTTATCTTTCAATATAATGCTTTCATCTTTCGATAATGTTTTCATCTTTCCGATAATGTTTTCATCTTCAGATAATGCATTCATATTTCAGATAATGTTCTCATCTTTCAGATAATGCTTTCATCTTTCCGATAATGCTTTCATCTTTCAGATAATGTTTTCATCTTTCAGATAACGCTTTCATCTTTCAGATAATGTTCTCATCTTTCAGATAATGCTTTCATCTTTCCGAAAATGTTTTCATTTTTCAGATAATGCTTTCATCTTTCAGATAATGTTTTCATCTTTCATATAATGCTTTCATCTTTTGAATAATGCTTTCATCTTTCAGATAATGTTTTCATCTCTCAGATAATGCTTTCATCTTTCAGATAATGTTTTCATCTTTCAAATAATGTATTCATCTTTCAGAGAATATATTGAGAATAAGAGCTGCGCGCGCGCAAATTGTCACGTGCAATGCGAAAATGTTGACACTGAAATCGCCTCTCAATTAAAATGCTTTGAATGATATAACAACTCAACAACAGTTATATCGTTTAGACAACGCTGTCTTCTTTCTTCACATAATATAATATGATGGGAAAAATGTTTCAATACTGTCTTTGCGCGTCCTCAATTTGTAGTTTCTTTGAATACGTATTTGTGTAGAAAGTCAACTGGTGTGCCTATACTGTATGTCGCTACTGGAAATATCATTAATTGAGTTTTCAACGAATAGAGCATTTTCTTAGCTTTTGTATGATACGAAATAGCGCAAGCGCAAATTTTAAATTCAGGATGAGATTAGTCAGAAATGCCACGCGTAATAAAATATATTGACAAAATTAAAACGCATCCCATTAGGAATATACTACCGCTATAAACAATTATAATTTAGGGGACACCCGGTACATCTACATATATTTGTATTTTTCACAAGTTTCGGCCAGTTATCTATTATTTTCTGTCCTGATGCGGCCGCAGCGCTCCTCCTGCTTGTCAGTGCATCTCACCTTCAGTGATCCCGCATCGGCCATCGCGGTCATCCAGTTGAGTTTGACCCTGGCGCAGCCCTCGTGCACTTCGACGCTGACCGCGCGTTCCACGGCTTGGAGCAGACGCCGGTGATGACCGCGTACCTTACGAGGCAGGTGAAGACAGCGGTCGCACTCGGCACAGAGGGCCAACTCGCCACATTCGGGGCAGACGAGCAGGGCCGCGGTCACGCCGTCGTCGTGGTTGGCGCAAGTGGGCTGACTGTCGGACGAGAGAACCAGTTGGAGTAAATAAACGCAAAATAAAATAAGTAGACAAGCGCTTAAGCTACATAGACTGGCGCATCAACTAACTAGATTATAGCTTGAATAAATAGACGGGCGCATCAACTAAATACATTGGCGCTTGGACTAAAAGCCTGGTGCTTGAATTAAATAGACAGGCACTTGAACAAATAAACGAGCGCATGAACTAAATAAATTGGCGCTTTGGCTATATAGACGGGAGTATGAACAAAATACACTGGTGCATGAACTAAATAGATTGGCGCTTGGACTAAATAGACAGTCGCTTGAAGAAATAGGTGCTCGAATGAACTAAATACACTGGCGCTTGGACAAAAAGTCGGATGCTTGAACTAAATAGATTGGCGCTTGTACTAAATAGACAGGCACTTAAAAAATAAACCAGCGCATGAACTAAATACATTGTCGCTTTGACTATATAGACAGGTGCATGAATTAAATACAATGGCGCATGAACTAAATAGATTGGCGCTTGGACTAAATAGACAGTCGCTTGAACAAATAGGTGCTCGAATGAACTAAATACACTGGCGCTTGGACAAAAAGCCGGACGCTTGAACTAAATAGATTGGCGCTTGTACTAAATAGACAGGCACTTAAAAAAATAAACGAGCGCATGAACTAAATACATTGGCGCTTGGGCTAAATAGACAGTCGCTTGTACAAATAGGCGGTCGAATAAGCTAAATACACTGGCGCATGAACTAAACAGATTGGCGCTTGGGCTAAATAGACAGTCGCTTGAACAAATAAGCGCTCGAATGAACTAATTATATTGGCGCATGAACTAATAGATTGGCACTTGGACTAAATAGACAGTCGTTTGAACAAATAGACGGGCGCATGAACTAAATAGACTGGCGCTTAGACTAAATGGCTTGTTGCTTGAACGAAATATACTGTTTTTTGAACTAAATAAATTGACGCTTGAACTAAATAGACACACCAGTCTCACCAGGCGTCAGCACGACCAAATAGAAGCGATTCAGAGAAGAGTGCTGCAAATTATCCTTCCCGACAGTACGTATGCTGAGGCGTTTATCGGCATTTAAATAGAGTCACTGGAGTGTAGGCGCTCCAACCTTTGTAAAAAGATTTTCCGTGTCTCTGCCCTAGGCGATCTTTCGAATTTAGTTGAAAAGTACCGCCGCCCATCCGTCTCTATTGTCTTGAGGGACAGAAATCTTTTTTTTGTGAGATGCCGTATCAAGCGTTTTTCTAAAAGCCTGATCCCTTTGTCTTAAAACATTTCATTTAATTTTTCTCTTGTGAGTATCGCTGTTTCGCAAGATTGTATGCTGTACTGTATTATAGATTTTTCGGCTTGACTCGCAAATTTTTATGCGCATTTTTGTATATTTCTCGATTTGTTTCGCATTTTCACATGCGGTTTTTCTCATTGTCTCTCTGCTTGTCCAATCAAACCTTCGGGTTTTCATACATGCAATAAAGATATAACTTACTTTCTTAACCCATACTGCGACTCCACCTCCCTTAGGACATTTGCGGTCATCGCGAAACAATGAGTAGTTTGGAATGTTAAAGAGGTGGTCGTGCAATGAAGGGTGAAACCATGCTTCTGTGGCAATAACAAAATTGGGACGCAAATTGGAGATTTGAACACAAAACTCATCGAACTTACTGTAGAACAAAGAGAACGAGCGTTAGTCAGAACAATAGAGGGAACAAACAATGTGTTGGTTCGACTCCCACAATCTAAAAAACTTGATTGTGTAAATTATATTCGTCGATGACTGTGACTTCAAGAGACAGCTTGCATTTTGATATTATCGCAGATTTTTTTTGGGGGGGGGGGTTGATTGGCAATTTCAGTTTTTTCTTTCTCAAACGTTGGTTTTACTTATGAGTTAGTGGAGCATCGTCAAAATCTATGAAGATTTTATTGGTTTTGGGGCATGATCTCAGAACATTCCGTGATTTCAAGACTGTTTCTCGTTTTGCTTTTTCGCTTTCGAATTTAATTATGATTGGACGAGGTCGATCGCTCGTCTTCTGGAGTCAATTTGGTGTTCAGTTTTTTAATAACGTCATTGAAAAATTGTTCACCATTTTCTTCGGGTACGGCAATAACAACTTCAGATTTTCAAGTTTGTTGGCTTTTGATGGCGTGTGCGTGCTGCAGTTTGCTTAAGCACGTTGATGCTTTTGACTTGCTTGTCGATTACTGCTCGGAGTTCACCAATTTCTTTATGAAATCGATCTCAGATCTCTTCAGTCTGATTTAAAATAAATATAATTATTCGATTCTCCGTGCATTTGGAATGCACTCCAAATTTGTTAAATTCGATTGACTTAGTAGTACCTTTTACACTATCAGTACATGTACTGTGGGTGAGTACATGTGTACTCCCTAACAATCCTCGCGGTAAACTCGAGAACAATAGCCTGCTGTGCGTGTACGCGACAGATTTGAGACTGCGGGTACAGGAGGTGTTAGGCGACACGCGGTCTTTCTGTTCATTTATTATGAATGCTTTTCCATTTTCGAGGTGACACATCGCAACACGTGGGGGGAAGCAGGGGCGGATTAAGAATGCGCGGGGCCTCTGGGAAATTTTCTGAGAGGGGCCCCACATGGGTTACATATGTAGCCAGTAAAACACGTTATGGGTAAGAAATATGATTGATTTATATACATTGCATTGTTGATGAAACTGATATATTGTGATAGGACAGACAACAGAGCAGGCTAAGCAAAAAGATCTATGTTCCTAAATAGGATGCTCTGCCCGAAAAGACCCAAATTAGTTAAACACAAACGCAACAACAAAGAAATTGTAATAAGGAACACTAGGAACTATATAACCGAAAAACTAAACTATGAATTACAAATATCCGCACGCGGGTTTATAAAGTGTTTGTGCGTGATGACGTCACGCCACAGAAACCAAATCAATATATCAATCGGTAAATACATAGTTACATGTAGTTCAAAATAAAACATATCAATGAAACACATTCCCTGTAACATATACAACGATGTCACATCAAGATAGAGTTTACCAATATGTACAGTAAAGTGACACTGTAGTTAAAACATCACATGTTCAGGACGTAGGGGTCTTTCGAACTTTCGCAGAGGCGCAGTTATCAATCAATTTCTCAAAATCGAGAGAACATAGCACTTCCGATTTAACAATCAAAATGTTAACATGTTGAAACGATTCTGTCCCATCGTACTGCGCAAATCGCTCTTTACGAGCTTTAAGCTTTGAGAACGAACGTTCTACGATACAATTTGACACCATCATAGAGAGGTATATGCGCAACGCAATTTCCGCATTTATGAAGGTCTCACTTAGATATACTGACTGGATGAGTTAGTTAATGAATTGAATACGCCCTTGCCTTGAGCTTGGTCTATATTGAGAGCTACTAAAAATAGACCAAGCATAGCGCATGGCCCCCACAGACGCGAGGCTCCTGGCACATGCCCCTAGTGCCCCCTCCTTATTCTGCCACTGGGGGGGGGGGGGGGGAGATTTTCCGCATGATGAGTGTCCAGTGAGTGGTGGCGACTTTTGGCCACATTTATTTCATCTGATCGGGCATTGCATGTTGTATTATTGCATTTTGACATAAAATGCTTTTTCCAATTCGTCTCAATTCATAGGCTAAGTAAAAAAGGTGGAAATGTTTCCTCGAAATGTCTCAATATATTTCCGAATTGTCAGATTGATGTTAGGGAAGAAAATTAGCCGAGTTCATCAAAATTCACAGAATCAGAGTCTTTTCCATTGGAGACAACCTAAAGGTGTCGGCTCATCTCCCCTACTGCAATCCATGACGTTCGAATTCTCATTAAATTTCAAATTTAATAAATTGAAAACCTGGAAAATGTTGAATAATCAAAACATTTTTAGTACACGAACATTTCTTGTAAGGATGGACGATCTGTTTTATCACACCCCATAAAATTCAAAGTAAACTAACCCAATATTGGTCATTTTGTCACAGTGGACAGCTCGATTTCGCTCTACGATGACTGCAGAGATCTGATTGGTGGACTGTCGGACGACACGATTGGTGGAAGCAGCCGCACTCTCACCAAGACATCCTCACTTTCGTCAAGTCGCCAGTCTTTATGGAAACCGCGATATCCAGATCGATCGCTAAGTTGAAAAGTGTTTTCTGAAACGGATAAGATGAGATGTTCAGTGTAAATACGCGAATCGATTATTTTCAAGAATTTATTTTTGCATTCTTTAAGTGTATGTACAGTATGCTATTTGTATTCTGTCTGTTATAGGTAGGATTGTTTTATTTTTATGGATTTTAAATGTAATGTCGTATTGAGCAAAAGGATATTAAGTAACTAAAGTAAAATACAATATGGAGCGATTTACCCTATTTATTCATTCGTCATCTACTCTCGTCAATATAATTGATAGCGAAATATACATTTAGTAAAATAGTATGGGAAATATATTAAGTTATGAAATGACGCTGTATCTTAATTTTCAGTCATTTTAAATGTCCCGTGCTAAATGAATGGCCTTAACTAAATAACTGTCCTCTTTTGTATCGATGTACAATTCATACAAGACGATCAACGAGACTTAAATTGAATAAACACGGACAAGGTTAACCGAATTACTGTATGACAACAGAGAAATAGGGTAAACTCCGCACACACGTCCTTGACGAGGGAATGTGCCACTACCCTATCATCATCAAAACCAAAGGCAAGGATTCGAAACGTAAAGGTAAGGCAAGCCTCTGCATGAAAAAAGCCAACTGGCAAAGCTTTAATGAAGTTATCGACTTCTACCTCGAAGATTGGGAAACTGAAGCCCCGAATGATATCGACGTCGCTAGCAGCGAACTAACGAAAGCTATCGAAGCAGCAACCAAGGTTGCGATCCCTAAAGCCAATAGAAGAATCAACTTCAAAGCGTGGTGGAATGAGAAAGTGCAAGAATCGGTCAAACAACGTGAGATAGCCAGGAAAATAGCCAGAGTGAACATCGAGAAGAAAGAGGAATGGAGAACGAAATGCAAAGAAACCCAAAAGGTTATCCAACAAGAAAAGCGTAAACATTGGAGAGAATTCGCAGCAGGCCTGAGTATTAGGGATGAACCAGGTAAAGTATTCCAAACCATGAACAAAATGGAAGGAAAGAAAGAAGACAACACCATTGACGTAATCATGAGAGAGAACGGCAAAGAATATACCACAGATCAAGGAAAAGCCAATCTCTTTGCAAGAATCTATGTCCACACTAGTACTGTGAAAAAAGCAAAAGACTGGGACACCACAATAAAAAAGTCAGAACAGGACTCCTAAGAGACTGCTACAACTGCAACAGCAACAAAACCGGCATCTGTAACCACTTCAACATAAACGAACTCATATACAGTATCAATAAGTTACCTACAAAAAAGGCACCAGGCGTTGCCGCTATCAGAAATGAAATAATTAAAAATATAGCTGATAAAGGTAAAGCCTGTATACTCCATGTCATTAATCTTAGTTGGGATCAAAAACCAACACCTAAAGAATGGAAAGGGGCAGAGATCATCCCTATTCCTAAGAAAGGGAAAAAGCTGGATAAATGCGCAGACTTCAGACCCATCAGGCTTACCTCGTGTATGGCTAAGTTATGCGAGCGAATGGTGAAAGAGAGATTGGTGTTTTCCTCGAACGCAATAACCTGAACCCAAACCAAGCGGGCTTTAGGAAAGGACGAAGCACCAAACAGCAAGTATAGCTAGAATTGGCCAGTATATCATGGACGGATTCCAGAATCGCAAAAAGAGCATTCTATTCTCTGTCTGATTGACTTCGAGAAAGCATACGACAAAGTATGGAAACAGGGTGCATATAAGAAATTGATTGACCTGGGAATCCCGCATTGCATGGTTAAGTGGCTGAAATCTTTCCACAGACGAGCTCGTGTCAGATTCGGCGAAGCCAACAGCAAATGGGTAGTGATGAAGGAAGGCCTACATCAGGGATCAGTGTTAGCCCCGGTCATATGGTTAATCTACATAAACGATATAGACAAAGACTAGCAACATACAGTCACATCCCTGCTTGCCGATGACACAGCCATGGTCAGTCAAGATAGCAAGCTGGAAGTAGCCAAGAACATTATTCAAGAATCTCTGAACAAACTGGAAGAATGGGCGGACAAATGAAAGGTCAAAATCAGCATCGAGAAATGCAAACACCTTATCATGACGCTCAACATCAAAGAGATGAATGGTAAAGCTAAGGTCAACCTAACCATAGGAAATGAACCCATACAATTTAACCCAACGCCGACATTCCTTGGAATCACTTTCGACCAGAGCCTCACATTCAGAGAACAAGCCAACAGAGCTAGTAAAAAAGCCAGAGGAAGACTCCACGTCATCAGAGCCCTGACCGGAAAAGAATGG
>JAUYWV010102452.1:0-13336 GCA_032274565.1 Nematoplana nigrocapitula | reverse complement strand
TACTGGGGTGAGACAGACAATAGTTCATTGTATTGGAGTGCGTTCGGTGAGACAAACAATGCTCTATTGTGTCTGCGTGCAGCCGTCATGGTTCACTGCTTTGTTAACACGCACTATAGTGAATCCTTACCGCGGGGTGAGTCAGTCGGAAACGAGTTACAGCTGGAAGGGGAGGGGGTTAGTGACTCATCGGTCGGAAACGTGCTCGCGCGCGTGGGAAGGTGGCGTAGAGCGTGGGTATATATTACTACTGCGGACGGCCGGGGCGAAAGCTCCGGTCCAGCAATAGAAGAAGATGTGAAACGCAAGGCAGATTTTATATTGAGTGGTGGGAGGCAATTTATGTTTTATACGCAGTGTTGCCAGCGCCCAAATGAAAAAAAAATCGCATCTTAAGACAATTTTACTCAGGGCGCCTATATTTGGATAATACAGTGGTACTAGATAAAACAAGATTTTTCACTTATGGCGCCTCTTTCCGATAATACGAGCTATGTCAAAAATGCACCGCAGGACTGTGGTCAAAAGATTTATACAAACTGCAAGTTTCCCCTTTTAAGTAATCCCCTTCGAGTCTAACGTACTTTTCTATCCTGATCCTACAGGCCTCCATGCACTTCTGAAAAGATTATTTTGGGATTCTATGCAGCTCTGTCTTCACGTCCCTTTGATGGCTTCCACATCTGAAAAGTGGGTCCCCTTGAACTTGGGGAGAAGGAAACAAATCACACGGAGTGGTACAATATATGTTCAAAGAGGGAGGCGAAGACGTGGAAGACGACTCTAAGAGTGGAAGGCCTTCAACAAACAAGACTGAGGACAACGTCGAGCGTGTGAGAGATGGTGCGTGGCGATCGTAGTAGTAGGCGACCCCTCCCCAAAAGCAACGTGTTAATAAGGGGGTTCGCCGCCCAGCTCTCCAGTTCAGCCAATATCGGCCTCGCACTTCTTCAGCAGCGACACCGCTCCGACGGGGTCCGTCCAAATAGATCCGGGAGTAAGGATTGTAGGAAAATTGGAGCATGTAAAGGAGTATCGCTCTGCAATAAATCTTCTTTCTGTAGTGTCGAAAATTCAATTACGCTGTAATAATTAATCCATACGATTCCACATGCAGTCCTCAAAACAATACTAACATGTAGCTATCAGCATCAAACTTTCCATCCATATCTTGAACGCCAAGCAATTTAACAATAACAGATCCTTCTTTGAAATATCTGATAACAATGCTTATACGGGGCAATTGCTTTCATCAAAAGCTATTCATTCGTGTAGTATATTTATAATAACAAATGTGCACAACTAAAAGTTTATGGTCATACCAGCCCTGCACTAGAATACCTACTCAAACCTTTTTAGTACAAAATAGAAAAATCGTAGCAACCTTTAAAAACATCGCAACTACAACCAAAAAATCGCAGCGCTGGCAAGTTATAATTAAAACATATATTGAAATAAATTCACGTGATTTTAACACAATTTGTCGATTTTAGTGTTGTGTAACGAGTGAACCCGATTAGAATGACATAACTTGATTGGAAATGATTTTTTTCGGATGAAACGAACCAGGCGCGTAGCCAAGGGGGTGGGAATAAGGCCAAACCTTGGGGGAAAATAAGCAAAACATATAATAAAAAAATAATCCCTAGAAAAAATTCTAAATTACCCCAAACATACATAAAGATGACTAATATATATATAAGATAATGGGTACAAACTGTTACCATTAAAGTATTAACGGTTGTACAGTAATTACGTTTTTCAGAAAAATTAACAAAATATATTTTTTGCCTACCAATCAAAAAACGTTTTACGACATTAATATAAATCATTCTACTTTTTTAAATAATTTGTTAAGGTAGTCAGACACATCACACGAATCTGTTGGTTATTTCTGTAGCACGCACCCCTTTCATAAGATTTATTTATTGCTTTTACACAATTAGAGCAACAATATGAATGCCAAATGAGACACTGGCTAATATAATATTCCATCGTTCGGATCGATGACCGCTTGTTTGATGCACAGACCAGTTCGGTAGATACGACAACAAATAAAGTAGTCTACACTGAAGAAACCCACACGCCTTTACACTAGAAAAAAGATTATCCAATAAATGTGTTTTATACTGAATTTATCACAATGAAATATCAAACAACGCATCTGCCACCAAATTCCACTTATTATTCAACTGAAAAGAATAGAAATAAAACACTCTTCAGATTGGCAATATACAGAACATTGATAGTTGTACAAAATAACTCGGGAGGTATTGTATAAGGGAGAAAATGCTGAGTTCCACAAGGCGCAGTTTTATATGTACGAAACAACCCGCCATTTACAATAGATACATACTGAACTCTTTGGAATGAAATACTACAATCACAACCCACCCTCAATTACTGCTTAGAAAAACGTTTTGCAGTTCAGGAGCATTGTGATCTTTCTGCGGAAGAGCGAGAGAGATATTTACGCTTTCTTTTTCAGTGAAGGAGGGGCTCAAACAGGTATGGGCTGCCATCAACGTGGTCACAGTTATAGACAATCCGTGAACTAGTTACGTTTTTGCAATATCTCGCTGTAACTGAGGAGTCCTGGTCCGGAAGAGAAAGTGTTGCATTACCTGGAACCTCCTATGGTTTCTCTCCCCTCTTACTCTTTTCGCTCCTCACTTTCATCTCTATTTTATTTTTATTTTTATCCTCTCTTCTCTTCTTTTACTTTTCGCTCTCATGTCTCTTTCCTCCGGGAGATTTGGGCGCTGACGCGTCCCCTCGACGGAATTACAACAACAAAGTTCATAGCCAGGAAGATTGGAGGCGTCAGATCAGTCAGGAAATATACAGCCACCGGGACAGGTGGTAGTGCTTTTTACAATAAGACGCAGAAATGAATCTCCGCCAGAATGGTGGTTCGTTAGGGCACATTCTACTTTACAATTCGGGAGGGAAAAGATGCTGCTCGCCCCAACAGGAACATATACGGACTCAGTCTTTCTCCTTCCGCTTCTTCTTTTCTTTCTTCTTCTTCTTCCGCTTCTCATCATCCTCCGGTTTCCGCTTCTTCGTCTTCGACAGCACGCTACCAGCAGCCTGGACACCACCTGGAAGGCCCACTCCCACTCCAGGACCGCCAGTACCACCCAAACCAGCGCCGGCGGGGGCGGCATAGGTGGTAGCGGCGGGGCCGGCGGCAGGACCGCCTGTCAATTCGGAGCCAGCGGATTCGGCCGAATAGCTGGTGGTGTCCCGGACCAGGTCGCGTCGCTTCTTTCTCTCTCCACCCGTCCGATGCCGCAGACTGGGCGAGGGCTGAGAGAAGAGCTGGGAGTACGCGGAGGAGAGAGGTCCGGGGTGGAGACGGAAGGCCAGTTCAGCTTGGGAGGGATGGATCGGCATCAGCTCCTTGCCGATCGGGGGACGTTCGATCAGGGACTAGAGAGGGGGGGGTCAATATGCATATCAGTCCATCTGGCTTTCCCGCCTTTACTCAATCATTCTCATTCTCTCTCCCATTCCCCCAAATAACTCTGTCATTATCTTAACCAATCACACTTACTTTCCCGCATATAATTACTGACATCCTCCTTCACTTAATCACTATTACTCCCATTCACATAATTACCCACAATATCCCGCACTCAATTATCCACAATCTTTCTCACTTTACCCACACATTTCTCTCATTCCTCTTCACTTAATTACGCACATTCTCTCTCACTCAATTACCCATAATTCTCTCAAACTCAATTATCTACATTCTTTCTCACTCAATTACTCAAAATTCTCTCTCTCTCTTATTTAGTCTTATTCTCTCTCACTCAATGACTCACATTCTCACTCACTCACTGACTCATATTATCCCTCACTCACTGACTCCTTCTCTCTCGCTCAATAGTCTCATTCCTTTTCACTCAAATACTCTCATTCTCCCTCGCTCAATGACTCACATTCTTTCTCGCTCAAGCAGTCTCATTTCTCTTCACTTAATTACTCTCATTCTCCCTCACTCCATTACACACATTTTCCCTCACTCAATTACTCTCATTCTCACTCACTCAATTACTCTCATTCTCTCTCACTCCATTACTCACATTTTACCGCTCAATTTCTTTCATTCTTCCTCACTCAATTACTCTCATTCTCACTCACTCAATTACTAACAATCCCTCTCACTCAATTACTCAAAATCTCTATCACTCACATTTTCTCGCTCAATTTCTTTTATTTTTCCTCACTCAATTACCCCCATTCTTTCTCACTCCGAAACTCTAATTCTTCCTCACTCAATTACTCTCATTCTCACTCTGTCTGGCTCCTACCTGGAGACCACTGCCCGGCTCTGCATCGACACCCACGTCGACATTGCCCGAGAGGCCAGGCAGGAAGGAGCTCAACTCCTCCCGCAGTCGCTTGCCACAGAACCGGTGGTATGAGCCCTCCAGCCCATAGTGCTCAATGAGATTGGTGCTTCCGGTCAGTGCCGAGTCCGCGTAGGGCTCCGGGCTCATCAGATAGAATGGGCCACACGGAGTCACCGCCCAATGCTGCCCACTGCCCACGAATTTGAGCTTAGAAAGCCAAGGACTGGTTGACGATGCACTGCCTGGGCCACCGCCACTGCTTTGCGAGGTCATCTGGAGGAGAGAAGACACAGTAAATGGGCAAATAATAGGTGTGACACTTACTACTGTCTGCTATTCAGCAACAGAAAATCAATAGGAGAATCCTTAAAAGCTATCGCATAATTATTGACAAATTTAAGTAGAATTTTCTTGTTCAAGCTCACAGTTCTTTATATTTATATATTTTATCACCTATAATCAGTGCTGGTAAGGCCCATTTTGAAAATAATAATGCTGGCTAAGAATTTATTTATATTTTGTAAAATACGTTAGCAATCAATCAAGGAACAGTCAGTGTCAATTGTTCTTCTTATGGATTTTAAAACCGGAGAGCTTGCCCAGCGATATGCCTTTCTTCTACAAATGGTCAGTCTCCTTGTGTGGTTAAAAAATCAATAAAATCGATGAAATTATAGTGCTCTAACAAGGGACTAAATGATTCAAACAAATTTGAAAATGTATCTGTTGCTAACATGAAAACTATTTTGGAAGTTTTTTATCTAATTTAAAAAAATAACACAGAAAAATGAGGAATTTTAAATAATAAAATAAAGTTGCAACCTAAATTTTAAAATTATGACTCTCAAAATCTGAAGAAGACTGCAAAATTCACAGCTTTTATAGCTATATGCAAGCAAAACAGATTTTTTTAGATGTCATGATATACTGATTTATTTTAAGTTATTTTTAGCACACCATAACTATTAACCAAAGATTTCCTTAAACTGTTCTATATCCTACTTATATTATTATTATACTTATGCTATACAGAATATATAAGTTTCTAAAGATGACATTTTCACACATTTATCACTGGATTATTATATATTGTTTTTTAACTGTTGACAAGAAACTCGTCTTGATAAAGCTTGGCTGTCAAGCTTTACTTCTCTCTTTAATATGATTGTTAACATCATTGCGTAGACAACATTTCCAGGGATTCACTGAGTGCCACTGATATATAAGTGAAGCCAATAAATGTCTTTCATTGAAGGAAATGAAATTTCAAGAAATGTAAACCTAATAGACTTACTGCATAGGTTCATAATACAAGTTACATGATTTATAATGCCAGCATGTGTACAATGATAAGTCTGACAGAGGTAAATAGACTTGTACTACACTTAGTTTCCCTGTGACCATAATGGCCATGCTTAGCACCTTGTGATGCTACTATTTATAAATAAGAACAATTAGTTAGGGACTACTCTGTACAAGTATTCTCTACTTAACAATTCTACTTGAAGTATTCCCTGCAATTAGTATATATTTGAGAATAGTAATATTGTATTAAATATAATAAGCAATACACACAAAGTAATAATACAGTAAATATAATATTAAATATACAAACCTGATACATCATTTTTGAAATAACACTATCATTTTTTTAAATTGTAAACACAAAAAAATTCGAGTACATTCGAGAACATGCACGAATTTCGAGGACACGTGGACACCCTGTGCAGTACTTGTGATTTACTTACAACAGAGTGGGCGCCTTCGCGCGAACAATGGCTATTGTTGGTCCGTTCCAGAGACCAACCATAAAGCTGTCTGGTCGGAGTGCCGACAGGACTAGAGAAAATATTGCCAGCCAGTGGGTCTGTTTGCTCACTTCCTCACACATTTATGGAGACGTAGAGGTACTTAGAATTAGCCTTGAAATATACTCGTAAATCTAGCTGCTCTTAATGTATATGAAACAGACATTCACTTGTAATTTACGAGCTCTTAACCCCATCGATTAAAACTACGTCACTGACTAAAGCTCTTATCTTATTGGTTCATTTTTGGGAAATTCGGTGAGGTTTACTGCTCGTAAATTCAGCCGCTCTTAAAAATAGTTGCTAGTAAATATAAGAGCTCGTAAAATTAAGAGCTGCTACAAGAGTTTTATGAAACAGAATTTATTTAAGAGCAGGTAAATAGCCGCTCTTAATGTTTTATGAAACAGGCCCCAGATTTGAAATTTAGTATGAAATTTGTGAGAAATGGCACATAAAATATTCCATATACTTACTTAATACGTGACAGTGTCACATGTTGATCCCAGTCATCAATTCGTCTGATCAGTACTTGTAATCATTTGAAAAATAATCATATTATTTAGTGACACTTTTTTGTCAAGACACACAGACCAACAGAAACATCCACTATTATAGATCAAAACAATTGAGTAGTAAATCAAAGTTAAGAAAGGAAGGAACACAGATCATTGTTAAAGTATAATTAATGTGGATGTGCCGCATGTCATATAAATACTGTTTTTTTTCTATCAATCGTATATTCGTAATGGGAGACGATTTTATTTTGTCAGTATATGAGTATACAGTATTTTATGTGTCATTTCTTACTAATCCCATCCTAAATTTAAACGAGGGTCTTGCGCTGTGCCACTATTTGGTATCATACGAAATCTAAGAGCATGCTCTATTTGACAGAAACTTAAGAAATGACATTCTGACGAAATGAAAACGTCTCTCTTTATAAATTTACGATTAATATAAAAAAATTATGGAACACACGCAACATCTACATTAATTTCTTTGGACCTATACTTTTATGAAGATCTGGGTTCCTTTTTTTCCAGACTTTGGTTACTACTCGATTGTGTTGATCTATAATAGTGAAAGTGTCTATTGGTCTGTGTGTCTGGAAAGAAAGTGTCATAAAATAGCATGATTATCTTAAGATTAATTCCAAGTACACATGGTGGTGAGGTGATGACCTAAGTCTTCTTGTTTATAATATATATTATATTGAAATATATTATTATAATATTTCTATCTCTTTTGAAATCTATAGTAAACTATTTAATTTATAATTATGAAATGTAATAATATAATAATTATCAAAATTGAAATATTTTTAGTACAATGGAAGAATTTGGAATATCATATCCAAGTCAAGATTATTTAAATGATCCTTATATAGTGAATCGTCCAGTATATTCACTTTCAACGTAAGTTTGATTTATATATATATCTGTTATATTTTATAATTTGTAATAACTCTAAAATTAATTTATATTTTATTTGTGTTTTAAATTTGATATTATAAGATATTCTTTTGCATTTTGAATAAAATGTTTGTAAAATAGTATAATATAATTTTTTGTAATATTTGAATTATTTGTATTGTATCTATTATTACATTACTAAACTATTTTTATTTTTCAGTTTTGATAAACATTATTGTGCATCTACTCCAAGATTGAGTTATATGATTAGAGGAAAAAATTATTTAAAATCATATTGCTCAAAAGAAAAAATAATCCACATATTGTCATCTTTTATTCCATTTTACTTTATTCTACGTAACAGTTACCAGAAAAAATTTATCCCATGGGATATTTTAGCTGGTTTGACAATGGTAATTTTCAATATTCCTCAAGGTACAAAGCTTTGTTTTTACTTGATTATTTTATCATTAATAATGTAATTTTAAAGATTAATATTTTTCATATTTCATTAAAAAACTTATTATGAACATTTATATTGGAAACTGGTTTCAACTTATCATTTTCCATACAAAAGCATTTCAATAATTTATCTTAATGAATGAGAATAAGGTTGCAATATTTATGTTTAACATAAAGAAACAAAGATCTAACTTCATCCAGCATCATCAAGTCCGTTACCCATTCCTTGACATCCTTTTGCCAAACATCACTGTCTGTTACTCAATGGTATAACATCAGCCCACGTTGTACTGTCCATTCCTTGATATCATCAAACCATGTTTGTATCAGTCTTTTTGTTAGTTTCCTTACCATCACAAACTCCTTGCATGAGGGTTTTCGTCATTGCACCTAATCTGGTGGGTAAAAATGTCATATTTCTGGTTTTACTCCATCTGAAGCTAAACTATAACTTTTTCCTAAACATAAGGTTGATAGGTTCTACCAGCCGTTGGATTCTAGGGGTCGCCCGAGCAGCCCAACCTTGAGGAGACCGTCCCTGACCCGAAGGGGGCTTCTGTACAGAAGCGCCAGGCTGCGTCCTGGCCGAAGTGAGTGTATCTTGGTCCGGCTAAGGCACGGCAATCCAGGAGGAGGTGCTGTATGTTGTCGTCCTCCGCTTGACACCGATGGCACAAGCTGTCACGCTCGGGGTGGATCCATACGAGGTAGGCATTCGAGAGGGGTGAGTGACCTACTCGCATTTGGTGGAGGCATATCTCTTCCGCCCGAGACAGCCCCGGGGTGTTCATGGACTTCCCACCTTCCGAACAGAGTTGGTGATGGGTGGTGTGTGGATCCTGCCGATACACAACCTCGAAAGTGGAGGTGATAGTCGATCCCGTGGTGGGTAATGACTTTCCAAACGTCCTCTTCGTCTGGTCTCTAGGACCTCCGCTTTCGTTCTTGAGCTAATGCAGCCCTGACCTGGAGTCTGTGCAGATCCGGACCTCGGGGCCCAGTGGGGTCTGACTCTAATGAAGATGTCGACGGCGTGTTTGATGGCGATCATCTCCGCTCGGAAATTGGATGTAATGCACTGGGAAATAATGGGAGGAGGTGGAGCCATCGGAGAGCTCAATAAACATGTCACTCCTGCCGTTGCGATTTGCGCTGGACGCAGATCCATCTGTCCAAACGCGGGTGGATGTTGTTGATGATATTGGGGCCAACAAGCCAGGGCGGGCTTAAATGAGTGATGGTGACGGGATCCTTAGGTAAGTCCGCGATACCCGAGTCTGTGGCGACGGGGATGGTGATGTCTCTTAAGCAGAGAGCCATGTCCGCCGCGTGCCTTTAAGCGAGGTTGGATAAGGGTGGTACAGAGGTCCTTGGATAGGTGGTTGAAGATGCGTCGGATCACGGACTCACGAAGGCAGGCAGCCCTAGAGGACGCAGTGACGGCGATGGGGAGGAGATTGGCTTCCCGGCGGACGGCGTTGTTGGAGGAGGAGGATGTGCAACCGGTGATGATCCTCGTTGCTTTACTATGCTCGGTTTTGACACGGTCTTGATTTGAGGCGCTGGTCATCACGAATCAGGATGAGCAGTACTAGGGAGCCACGGGTTCGCAGTAGGTCTTGTACAGGAAACGGAGTAGGTCACCGTGGCGCCCCCACACTCAACCTGTTAGGCATCGAATAATTTTGAGTTGAGCTTGAATCTTCTTCTAGTCCTCCATAGATTGTCTGCGAAAAGTAAGTTGGGTGTCTAGGACGCCGAGAATCTTGGGCTCTGGCTCGTTGGGGATGGTTTGGTCTCCCAATCTTAAACGAAATCTGATTTACCGTTTACTTCCCGGGGGTCCCTCGTGAACAAAATATATGTGGTCTTAGTAGCACTGATTGTCACTTTCCACTTGAAGGCCCAGTTTCCCAGGTCGTCGAGCACGGTGTTTCATTCTGTCCTTGAAATCCCTAGTAACCGGCGGTAGCATTTCACATATAAACTGTGATAATAGTTGAATATATATTTTTATAAGCTTTCAATTGAGTACCATGTAAACCGATAGTAATTTTAAACATTGTGGTTGGTTGGCTTGTTTTTTACAGGGATGGCATATGGCCTACTTGCTGGACTTCAACCAATAAATGGTCTGTACACCTCCTTCTTCCCTGTCATAGTTTATTTCTTCTTTGGAACTTCTAGACATCTTTCAGTGGGTGAGTATTACAATTATGTATTTATAAAACTTTCGATGAGATATAAGCCAATCTCAAATGTAAGTTTTTCAATTACATTTTTCATTGATATTGTAAAAAAATCAGAAGACAAAAAAAGACTAAAATCACAATTTAAGCACACTTAATTTACACAGGGTCAGAAAGATTTCCTTCGTGTAATACAATAGATGATCTTCAATCACTCTTCCGACCCATAATGTAACTGGAGAGTTGAGAGGAACTTTTCTTTCATGTGACTGTGAAGGCCTTTGTACTTAGGTTGGATACAACAGGAAGATGATGCTGCGACAGCACAGGCACACATGACATCTCCTCTCCCACTGCCCCGCCTCCGATCGCGCCCGCTTTTCTCTCTCTCTCTCTCTTCCTCTTCCTCTCTCCTTTCTCTCTTCCGCCCCTTCTTCTTCTCTCTCCATTCTTCTCTCTGAAGTGGATCCCTTGGCGACCCGATTTGGGCCATCAACGGCATAACAACAACAACAACAACATGACTTGTTAAATATCTTTTCATGAGTTATGTATGATAAATGAATTTTATCAAACAAACAATATGTAATTTGTTTTCGTGAATACAATGGTTGACTGTTAAGGAGGAATAATTCACACGGAAACCAAACGTTATGAGTCACGTTTATCTCTCAGACTTAACACATTTCCTAATCTCCATTTGTTTTTCGATCTAGGGACTTTTGCGCTGATGAGTCTTATGATCGCGGATCCCGTGGAGCGCCTGTCACACAATTATAACCCGACACCTCCTTCCATAGTGGAACCCACGGTTAATAGCAGCAGTGCGTTCGAATTTGCCAATGATGCAAGCGTTCTTTTCGCAAATACTTCTCAGTTCGACCATCAGGAATCTCGTCGAGTGCAGGTCGCCATTTGTGTCACACTGCTCACTGGTCTAATACAGGTAAGTAGTGACAAGCGAATAATCGCGACCATTGTACATTTCATTATAGACAAAGACATGTCTTGAGTAGAGGCAAATTTCTGTACGTGAGTCAGAAACCACGATATCCATATAGGGAGTAGAAACTGATCATCTGAAAATTCGTTTGTGAATATTTATAGCTTCTTTATGGCCCTATCCGTCTTACTAGAACGTTTAATGAAATACAATCAGATAGTTAAGCCATTGTATTTTTTATAAACATATAGAACATATTCTGAACAGATCATTTTTATCCTGTTGTCTAACCGCATTACTTGTCCGACTACATGTCTACATGTAGTGAATAATCTCAAATGGCTTGTCTGCGATGGACTTGGTACTGCTGAAAAAAGAAACACGATGATAAATGCGCTCCTGTTTCGAATAAGTCTACTTCAAGACTATTCGGAGAAGCAACACGAATTATCTCAGCTGAGAACGATCGCTTCAAGAGAAAAAATATATTGAAGCTATCTTTCATAAAAAATGAAAACGTATGGAATAGCCTTGTTTAGTGATCGCAAGTGGAGGATGATGAACAGCTCCACGGATAGAAATATAAAACTGTTAGGGTAAGAGAGTCTATTGAAAAATAGCAGTTTAGTCTCTATATCAAAGTCAACTGATAATGAATTAGAAGAATAAGTAGGAAGTGCAGTTTGGTTTCTCGAAGGGAAACTGGACTACTGACATATTCTTCGTGATCAGACAAGTGTAGAAGGATACCTTGGAAAAAAGGCGAAACTATTTATGGTTTCTTAGACCTGGAGAAAGCATATTATCGAGTACCAAGAGGGGTGTTATACTGGTGCTCGAAGAGAGATGCGGCCGAAAGAATGGTAAAACTGGTATGAGCAACCAAGATAAATGACCAAAAAGGTGACAGAGAAAGTTTCGTTATTGCAGTTGGGTTACTCAATGCTCAGCTCCAAGTTCATTCTTATTTATCATCATTATGGAAACACTTACTAAACCAACCTTAGCAATACCTCCATGGCAAGTGTTATGGAGGAACGCCACAGTTTTCTTAGCAAACTTTGAGAACAGGGGGATCACCTGTAGCTGGCAGGCCAACTACAGTATATAAAATGCCTTTCTGGTCGTGCTGTTTGCTCATTAATTTTTATTTGACATATTTTTTGCGTTTTATTTCCAGAACTGTATAACAATCACCTTAAGCCGATAAAATGATACTTTATTTGTAGGAAACGTTTTACTCCGTAATAATTTCAATGTTTTTACATTGTTTCAGTTTATATTATGGCTGTATATTATTTCGCAAGTTGAGCAGCTTTCGTTATTTAGTAGTCGGGAAGCATTCGGAATGATTCCGTAGAAATGCATTAAGGTAACTCATCTACAGAGCGTGTTTGGTGTCCAACTGTATCGTTCATCGGACAACCATAAGTGCGGTTATATATCGCTTCAGTGCACGAAAGTGCAAACTTGCTTCCATATCTCAGTGTCGTCATTTGAAGTATATCTGTTCAAGTGATCTGATATATTTTAGCCTCTCGGTGCCCATATTTGAGTGACCAAGTGTGTTTGTTTGCTATTCGGTGCCGCTTCAGTTGCAGGATGAAGGGTGCATATTCGCCTTTAGCTTATTTAAAAAATCAGATATATTTAAATGACTACCATTTCTCTTGTACAGAGTTTATCAGGAAGGGTTTCAGATTTCGAGGGAATATATTTACATACACCACGCCTCTTTATCGTTTGACACTTGTATAGATCAAAGGTAAAAATATAAAGACACTCTGAAACAGAAGTGCTTTTCAGACTGCCATCCTCGAAACCTCCTATAGTTGGAGGTGAGGAACAGAAGCTGTATTTGTTGTAATATGTTGTTTTAGGTAGGTAACTAAAGATATTATGTTGATCCAGTGGCATTTCCAATAACACTATGTAACACAATTTTTCTTCCTGGCTTCCAAGTGTTATAATTCAACTGTTTATGTCTAAAGCCTATGGAAAAACGACTACATTCAGCACAAACTTTGATTTTATGACCACAGCTCAGAAAAAAAATCATATTTATTGTGACAAAACACGGAAATTTTTATATTTTCGTTCATGCGGTCTGATAAAAAACAATACTTGCATGGTAAATAGACAAAGACAGTCAAAA
>JAUYWV010102441.1:0-13337 GCA_032274565.1 Nematoplana nigrocapitula | reverse complement strand
TCTACTATCTTCCGAACAGATATCCTCGATATTCCGAACAGATATCGATTCCTTGTCCCCGATCTTCCGACCAGATAACGATTCCTTGTCTACTATCTTCCGAACAGATATCGATTCCTTGTCCCCGATCTTCCGAACATATAACAATTCCTTGTCTACTATCTTCCGAACAGATATCCTCGATATTCCGAACAGATATCGATTCCTTGTCCCCGATCTTCCGACCAGATATCGATTCCTTGTCTACTATCTTCTGAACAGATATCGATTCCTTGTCCTCGATATTCCGACCAGATATCGATTCCTTGCCCTCTATATTCCGACAGATATTGATTCCTTCTCCTCGATATTCCGACAGATATCGATTCCTTGTCTACGATCTTCCGAACAGATATCGATTCCTTGTCCTCGATATTCCGAAAAGATATTGACTGCTTGTCTTCGATCTTCCGAACAGATATCTATTCCTTGTCTACGATCTTCCGAACAGATATCGATTCCTTTGACTCGATAATCCGAACAGATATTGATTCCTTGTCCTCGATATTCCGAACAGATATCGATTCCTTGTCCTCGATATTCCGAAAAGATATTGATTCTTTGTCCTCGATATTCCTAACAGATATCGATTCCTTGTCTACGGTCTTACGAACATATATCGACTCCTTGTCTTCGATCTTCCGAAAAGAAATCTATTCCTTGTCTTCGGTCTTCCGAACAGATATCGATTCCTTGTCTTCGATCTTCCGAACAGATATCGATTCCTTGTCTTCGATCTTCTGACTACATAACCATTCACTCTTCATTTCTATTCCCTTCTAAACACACTATAATTCTACAGTATATCTTCCTCTTTCTCCACCTCCTCGCCACCTACCCTTTCTTCCAGCTCCGGGTCATCCCAAGAACTCGTCGACTCATAACAAATTGTCCATCTCGCAAACCTGACTCCTCCACTCCTCCCTGGCCCCTGGTGATTGAACGGATGCCCCAAGTGATTTCATACTCAAATCCGTCTTCTCCTGGACTAACTTACCCACCAATCCTCGTCTGCAGTATTTGTCACCCTGACAATATCCCCCTTCTTGAATGTCAACTCGTCGACATTCTCCGCTTCGCAATTGTACAGCGCGCGCATTCGTCTATTCTCCGATTCCCGGTTCGCACCACCCGACAGTTTGGCCCTCGACGATTCGCGGTGGACTGGACTCGAATCATCGTTCGTGTCCGATAGGGCCAAATTTTCCTGACTTCCCGACTCCTCCTCGATGCCCATGAAAAGTTTCGTCTAAAGAAATATGGGCGAGTTTCAAAATAGTTTCGAATAGGACTGTCCAGTTGAGATATTCGCGGCGAGTCTTACCTGGGGTCGTGGTCTCCCCTTAGGCGGCTCCTCGAGAACGTCCAGTAACACGTCTATGTGATCAGAGCATTGGGACGCTGGTCGCGCTTTGGTCTCCTCTGCAACCAATAAACAGCAGCAATTGCAACGCTAGCCAAACAGCAAAGAAAAGGTACTCGGACCGCCAAATTATAGACAATATGAATCAAGGACTGGGAAACATCGCGATTTATCAACATCATCTGGTCATTTTATTAGTTTATTATTTTAATTGTTGACAACTAGCTTTTAAATATTAATGGCATGCTGCTGAGATTGTATTTCACTATGAATAGAGCTGTTCCCACGCTCGGCGACAGTTCGGTGTCCTACATGTAGTTCAGTTCCCACACTTGTAGAGTAACCCTCGTGTCGTCTAACTGTGTGAATTGCCTATTGGCTGCTCGGACATTGTGTTGAGTTTATATTTCACTGAGTGGAGCTGTTCCTACGCTCGACGATCTGGGTCTGCGCTGTCCAACATTGGGTTCAGTCTCGTTCGCTCGGCGACAGTTCGGAGTCGCGTCGGTGTCCAACATTGGGTTCAGTCTCGCTCGCTCGGCGACAGTTCTGAGTTGCGTTGGTGTCCAACATTGGGTGCAGTCTCGCTCGCTCGGCGACAGTTCGGAGTCGCGTCGGTGTCCTACATGTAGTTCAGTTCCCACACTTGTAGAGAAACCCTCGTGTCTTCTAACTGTGTGAATTGCCCATTGGCTGCACGGACATTGTGTTGAGTTTAAATGTGATTGATATATTGATTTTTGCTGACAATTTGATATTTAATCAACGTTTTCATACGCACGTGTCTTCTTTGGTGAAATTAGGTCCAACAGTTCGACACGACATCGCTTGTCGAACATGCTTATTGATTACAGACATTTTTAAAGCAGTACGATTTGACTCAATCACATTTATAAAGCGACCTGCTGTCAGGTATTTGTATCGTTTTCACTGTATAGCTTCACAAAAAAATACCTAGAATCTGTAGTTTATATATGTAGAATTTAATGTCGTCCAACAATTATCATAAAAGGATGCGAACGCTTTATTCATTTTCACCATTAATAATGATCAATCTACACTGCATTACAAAAAATAATTCTTGCTGGCTGCTCTCAGTAGACACGATTTTATTTTTTCGTTAACAAAAACGGAACGTGTCTAGACATACTGTATGATGCATAGGTGACCCCGCCAAAGTAGACAACTACGAGACACCTGTGCAATTGTCAGGCCAGCCCTAAGTTCTACCTAATTGGATAGTTTAAATTTGAAGTGAGGCGATAAGATTGAATGTCTACTGAGAACAGCAGCAAGAATTTAATTTATTTACATTGCAGTGTACAAAAAGAATGATGATTGAAGCACTGGATCATATAGAAAAAAGAATAAAAGTAGGGAGTGAACTCATCAAAGATATCAGATTCGCAGATGATCAATCATTAACTGCAGATACAGAAAAGGGACTGCAAACACTATTGGACAACCTGATTAGCACAGCTACAAAATACAATATGGAAATAAATATAAAGAAAACAAAATAATGCGGATCTCCAAATCGGAAAATGATAAGATGACAAAAAATTAGAAAATAAAGAAATAAAACATATGAAAAGCTTCAAATACCTAAATGTAATTATGACATCGGATAGTAGATGCCATGAGGAAATTAGAACAAGAATTGCCATGTCTAATAAGCTAGCCTTTACTAAACGAAGGGTATTGCTCAACAAAAGGTTAAACATAGAAGCTAAGAAGAAAATTGTGAAATCAATAAAATGGAGTGTAGCCCTATATGGATCAGAAACATGGACACTCTAAGAAAGTGATAAGAAAAAGATAGGAGTATTCGTAATGTGGACGAATGCAAATATGTAATATAATGGCAGGATCGGACAACCAACGAAGACGTATTCGAAGAGATAAAAGAAAGACGCAGTTTATTTCAGCCTATATTGAAACGGAAGAAGAACTGGATAGGTCACATCTTAAGCAAAGATAACCTAATGAAAACAATCATCGAAGGACGATTTCATGGAAAACGTGGACGAGGAAAGCCAATAAAAGGCATGCTAACAATATTAAATACAGATTCATATAAAAAATCTAAAAGATAAAGCAGACAATCGAACGGAGTGGAGTAAATGGACGCCATAAACGTGAACCTGCTTGACAAAAGCAGAACTCTCGATAGATAGAATGGTACTACTACTCGTATAGCACAAGGTATAGAGTATATTAGGAAACAATGCAAAAATATTTGTCAGAGGCGACAAACCCAGCAAAGTTGGGTAATTGTTTTGTTTCCTTATGTGCTCCACAGCTCATGCGAAGTTGTATATCAAATCAATTAGTGTTTGTTCCCTACAATTCCGATAAATTGCTATCCTAATTTCAGGTGTTTCTCGTGCTTCTGGGTATAATGGGGACAGGGTCCAGATCACGCCTACTCGCAGCTAATCCTTCTAAACCAATTTTCATGTTGCCTTGGGGCGAGGAATTGACTGTCGCAAAGGCTGCTGCTCTCTCATTAGAAGCTTATCTCACTGGAGAAATCTCCCAACTTATGAAGGTAATATATACTGATCTTCCTGTTTGGTATTAAGTTTAATTAATGCATAAATATGACTAACCGTGCGTAAGGTCGCGGGAATCTTACCGCATTCCGACAGATTCTTCATTTGTGTCTGCCCATAATCACAAGTTTGTGTAACTGCACTAATCAATAAACTATTAAAGTAATTAATTAAAACATTATTAAACACCTTATGTAACTAACTAACCGGTATAACACACCACAAACAAAGCAGGGGCTTCAAGGTAGAACTACTTTAGTGGTCATATGATCGTCCCAACAGGATAAACACATGCGATCGGTTAGACGTGTCCGTATGTTGAAAGGTTCATAAGGAAATCGAACTTGCTTATCGGCCCCTTTGAAAACCAAACGGCATCCAATATTTTGAAGATTCTGATTGTACATCAGGAAGGGAAGAGCGCGATCACAGTCTGTCAGGACGTCGAGGCTTAGAGTGGGCCCGAAGTGGCGAAGACGGACGGCATCATGAGCTGAACATGTAATGACGAGGTGTTCGACGTCGTCAGGAAGGCCCTGACAGTGGAGGCACATTGGGCATCCTTGTTTTCGATACGATGGAGAAATGCGGCGATGAGGGGCGAGTACCCGTGCTATCATGCCTATACTAAAATAATGGAGGTAGCTGGGAGAACTAAATGATCATGGTCTCCTCTAAGACGAACACCATCTGGAGTAAAACGAATCGGAGTATCCATTTGTATTTTTTATTCAGCTAACCCGGTGACTTTAAAATGTCCGTAGCGCGTTGTAACTGTGGAACCTGCACTGTAATTAACAAATCATAACATAATTTAAGAGTTATAATCGATTTTAAATTCATTTTCGTTATCGCAGTAACTAGCTGATACGGCCCAGCGTCGGCTATGTTCTTTTCTAAAAGAAGCGCTTCACACTTGAGCATTGCTAAATCCCCTGTGATAAGTTTTGTAGCGTATAGAAATTAAGTATACAGTCACATGATACAAATGTATAATCCCATTCCACTTGGTGCAGGGTTGTTGGAGGTTCGAGTTGGTGTGCACAGACCTGGCAACCAATCCGACCAGCTATCAAACTCATCTCTCCATTGCCCTCCTCTACCTCATCCAATATCGGGATCGAACGCGAGATCATGCGCCCAGGAAGGTGAAGAAGACCGTCCATAGGCTCTTCAGATCTACTATTCGTTCACTGAAGAAATCTTTGGTGAGTTAACTTCACCCTGACTCTCCTCCAGTCATTCATCACGACTAATAATTAATCCAAACACTGCAAATTGATAAGCGAATTTTCAGAAAATTTCAAACCAATGCTTAAAGGTTTTTATGCGGAGGTAGGGTGTTCTTGTACCATTTAATTTAGCGGGTATAAGCGAAATGTGTAGCATTTATAATTTTACTACCGTATTCATTGTTTTCCTATGCCACATAAATCTGATATCTTTATTTCGCAAAGTATGTAGATTATCAGGAAAAATTTTCTACTGTGGCATGTTTTCGGTTTCTTTCTTGGTCCAATTTTATTATTCATTTATACATTTTCTTATCCGCAGCTTTATTTTCAAATGTAAACAATGTCGGGTAATCAGATTGTTCCATTTTCTCGCCTTCTCTGTGCAGTTCTTTGGTACCACTACTGTATAAGCCCCATCTGTTGCTCGTAATTGTATAATTTCTCGTATATGAGGTACTAGCGGAGGTATCCGGCTTCGGTCGGGGAATTCATAGGTCAATCATTTATAAGGAACCAAATTTTCAAGTAAATAATTTATTCTGATAATTCAGTAAGAAAAAGCAGAGAAGATAATTATATTGAGAAATAGTTTCTTTGGATCAAATCGGGGTCAACCCAAAGGGTACTAATAGGCTTAAAACCTGCCTAGTCATTAATAAACCACGGAAGAAGTGACCTCTTGAACTGTACACAATTTTACTTATAAATTTCTAGGTTACTATAAAATTTATTAGTATTGAAATAAAACTGTAGGCTCTTTTTCAATATCTCATGTTTTACCCGGTTTTAAATAATTTAATGTTTCTTTTTCTATTATAAAAGAATTAATAAAAAAAAAAATGTATTTAAAACCAAATAAAAACATCCACAGAACCTGCTTATTCCAAATCTGCCATTAGTTTTGCTCTGGGGTCAGCCGTTTAAAATGAATGCCCAGACTATACAAAAAACGCGACTCACTGATACAGCAAATTAAAACCAATTTCTGACATATCTATATTATTTCAAATACCTTATTTTGGACTCACTCAATATGTTATTTCTCTCCGTACCACCGCAGGGAAAACACTTCGTTCTGAGTTGTGTCAAAGAAGCCCACTCTTTCAACTACAACCCCAAGATCATGCATTTCTCCCATCTAATCGACCATTCGCTTTCCATACTTCCCAATCGTGTCACCTCGGACGATCCCCTGGTCGATATTGGCCAATATCTGGACAAGCAAGACTATGACGTCATCGCCAGGATTACACCGAACAGTTAGTTGTCGGCTGTCCCCGCGGCGACCTCCTATAGAATAGAGTGGTGTGATCACTTGCCTATTCTGTGGCCAGACAGGTAATTTGAAACTCGATGTTGGTTTTTGTTCAGTCTCCAAAATGCTGACACAATGAAGGAGTGATTGCATAATTTCATTTTCCACTTTTACTGATTCAGACTATTTAGCCCATGAAATTGTGAATAGTTTTGTGTCACTCAGATATTTAAAATGCTCTATCGCCAAATGTTATCAATTAACATCGATTTTTTAGTTTTGCCTTTTTTCACTAAAAATAACCTCTCTTATCTCTGGTTCTGGTTCGTTGAGTAAATATATAACCAAAATCCAGCATCGATCAATGACTCTGTGCAATTTGTATATCTGGAAATCGATCCTAGTCCATATATGTGAGAACGATATCACCCGTATTTTTCTTTTTCACAATTGTGTTTTTTCGTTTTTCTTTTGTGTACGTAAGATTTATAACTATTTGTCATTTTTTGACCAGATTATATTCGTATATATTCATATGCATAGTTGTGTATATTGCAGATCCGGAGAGTACACGTACTGTTGTTTTGTTAATGTATCTACTTGTATGTACTATTTTTTCAGTGTCCTTAACGATGAACCAAACTCTAATTATCTCTCCTTGACCGACCCATATATTTACAGTACATACACGTATATATATTGTAGTTATAATGCTTCGATAATGTGCAAAGTTTTCATTTTTTACGCAATGTAGTCGACAAATTGGTGGAAATGAGGGAGGGACGCACTTAGTGCGTACGTGAAGGTCACTAACATATCGATTGACTTACGGATCTAGAGTTAGCTACTGTTTTCTGTTGAAGTTAGGGATTCTTGGTTTGGATTGAGAGTCACAGCCAATGTCTAAGCCAAACAATGCACTTCCTCGTTGTAGAATTCCCAAATATTCAGATGTTTATTGGGTACATATTGGGTTGAGCAAGTATATTGAGTTTCTAGTGATTGGTCTTATAGCGTACACCAGTCTTGTCTAAGGTACACGTCATATGTAGAGTGCCGACCGCCGGTAGTTTTCCGATCAAGTGAATCTTCTTTCCTAACAGTGAACAAGCAAGATGTACAGAAAATCCCTCCTTAAAGCCAGTTAAATAAAAACCGTCGCAATGCTGTCAAAAATGGTCTTAACATCAGGGAAGATGAACTTGAAATTCAAAGTGCGACTGGTAAAATGTTACATTTGGAGCCAACTATTGTATGGAGTGGAACCATGGACAATTAACAAAGCACTGGAAAAGAAGTTAAAGGCGTTTAAAATGTGGACCTTAAGACGAATCTGGAAGATTCTTGGAAGGATAAGATTAGAAATGTGGATGTCTTGAGAAGAAAGCGAGAATTAATGGGTGAAATTAAGGGAAGGAAGACCATCTACTTTGGACACGTTGTTAGACACTCAACAATGCAAAAAGAAACCCTAGAAGGGCTTGTTGAGGGAACGCGCGCACGAGGGAGACAGCGGATCAAGTGGACGGGTAAAACTTTGAAGGCGTGCACACAACTTGCAAAGAATAGACAGTTTTGGCGGTCCATAGTCGTCAACCTCCGGAATGGATGGCATAAATGATTGATTGATTGAGGTGACCGCACTCTCTCATTTCTCCTCATTTTCTTGAAATTCTTGTTTTTTGTTCATTTTTCATAGATTTACATATAATCTTTCTTTATTCTGATCGTGCTGAATTTTCATGGAAATTTCAGTTTCTGATAATATTTGTGTAATTATGTTGGTGCTAACCCAATAATTTGATCGACCAGTTCTCTGTTACTTGTTTAAAACTTTAGTCTACCTACGCAGCTGTCCTTATTTGCCTTCGCAACCACTGAAATTGTTATCGTGAGGAAACATATGTATAATTAATGCATTATTCGGTGACATTATCTCCTTTACTTATCTAGTAAGTAAAATTTGATGTTAATCGTATTGGGCAACACAAATGTACATATCAGTTGTAAGAGCATAAGAACAGCCATTGCAGTAAACAGAAGATGGCAACGAGTCAGATTGGATAAACGTGTTTATGTCTACCGTTCGCTATATACTCTCAGTTGACATGAAACTGGCGATCTGCGAGGATATGCAATTTTGCTACGGGTTCTATAACGGTTGCGTCCGTATGCTATATGAGTGATAGTGAATAAAGGCAGACTTCATCGCAGACAGATATCACAAATGACTGTATGGCAACATTGTTAATCTTTTGTTGAAAATGTATACCGCTAATATAGACGTGTATCACTGCAATATGTATTTCTTCTTTTTTCTGGATTTAATTTCTCATCAGTTGAATTAAAAATAATTTACGTAAGCTATTCGTTTTCTTTTAGTTATAGCTGTTGATGTTTGCTTCTCGTTTCTATCACATACATACATCGATATTCAAACAAAACACTGCATAATAACTATTATAAGTGTTTTTAATAGTTTTTACGGGGGAATAAATAAAGTCTATCTTTATAATTGAAACAGACCGTCTGTGAGAGAAGGGAAAGTGACGAAGACGCATAATTAGATTTACTGGTCCTTGACGCGGATGCATAATTGATTTACTATTATCTTTGTTAATTTTTTTCACTCTGCTCAGTATAGATGGGCGTGGAAAGCTCAAGATCACAATGACATCTTGTTCGCCACGCACTCTTTAACGAAGTGCTTATAGAACTGTGTCTATCGTACATCTGATTGTTAATTAAATTTTCTTTAATTTGTTAACTCTTGTGCAAATAAGTTGATTATTCAGTACTCCGAAATTTAAAGTTTTACCATCACACGGCACATGCGCCCGTATAATGAGGCCCACTTTAAAAAAAATGATAAACCAAAAATGACGCAGGCACATATTTTATTTACGTTCATATAACCGCAATCAGTCAAGACAGTATGAATTTATTCTTCTTTGGGATTAAAGACCTTGGTCAGTGATACGCATTTCCTCTACGAATGCGCAGTTTCCTCGCAAAGTTGAAAAATTGATTAAATTAGAGCTGTAACAAGGGACAAAATACGTCTTCTACAGGTTCTACTGTAGTTATGGAAACTCCGAAGATGATACAATTCAGTTCGCATTGGCTACCATGTGAAGGGAACAACCTCCAGTCAGCAGGTAACAAGTCGATCACTTTCTTCCATTATTATTTGATTACACCCTTATATAGGCGCCTGTAAAGTGAGGTGAAATACCAGCGTCTTTAGCGTATAATGTATATATGCTTGTCAGTACCTAGAAAAGTGCTTTGCTATTTAGGAATCAGAAAACAATGAATCATTAGACTGGCATTTTGTATTTGCGCTGTACAACGCCGTGTAGTTCGGTTGTCATAGCCTGCTCGTCCCTATTGGTTCATGATTAGGTTACTTTCGACAGTTTAAGGTCCTACAAGAATTGGACTGAAAGCGAACAAAACGCAGAAAATGGGAAGACATTGGAAATAATAACGCATAACGCAAGAAATTAAAAAATACCAATTCTACACGCACTTGTTCTGCAATGGTTTTATTAACTATAAATATTTACATTAAATAATAATACATATTAATTTCATTTTTCTGACACCACATATGATTATCACATTCTTCAATATTTCTACCTATTTTTGATTGAAATTTGGTGTGAATATCAAATCTGAAGATATATTTAAAATTATATCACAAAGAAATGTACCAGAAAAGCATAACAAAGGAGATACAACATGGATAGTATTATCCAGTGAAATGACCAGTTCACTGGAATCTTCTAAAAATCAAGTGTCCCCCTGTTCATCGTCTTTGTGCCGGACAATCCCCTTGGAAATCATGTCCGGAATTTCGACAGCAAGCCAAGGAGCCAAGCCAAGAGCCATAGCATGGCCGATGCCAAATTTAGGGACATTCCGTGACCACAGGGGTTTGAAGTGGTCCGTCAAACAAATCTTTCCACCACGATACATCTTAGCAGTTTTACCGTCGAGACCTGGCAAGGCTATTTCTGGATTAGCACTCGGATAAGCCACTGGGATATCAAACTCAACTTCGAATTCATACCGCTTCATATCTTGGATGTACCTGATCAATTAAAATAAAATAAAAACAATTTTAAGATTTGTGAATATATTATGTATATGTACTATGTAAGAAGACTAAAAGTATACAGTCAAAGTAATTTCAATTATTCAACATTGAGTGTGGTCGAGTATTTAGAACTCCATGCCAGGAGATACAATGCAGATGAATAATGGCTATAGTATGTCATTCTACAGGGTGTGAAACTTGCTGGTCACCAATTATATCATTTTAGTTGATCCGTCTTCTCCTGATAACTTTACTGCTGCTACGTCTACTCTTCAGGGGTGTTTGTTTGACATTCAGCAATGGATGGTCGCTTTCAAGCTGAAGATACACCGTTCGAAAAAAAGGTGCTTTGCTTGGCCAAACAGGGGTACTCCTTTCCCTATGTATCGCTTGAGATTGAAGGCCAGTTGAGTCCAGTTGTATCAGCCTTCAATCTTGGAGTCATTTTCAAGAGAACATGAGGCTCCAGAAACATCTCTGTGACTTGTCGGTCAGGCTTCTTTTGGCTTCGGCAGCTGTCCATCGCGACTGCCTCACAACCCTGGTCCACGCTTTCATGCCTCGACTCCTTCAATATATTGTATTTTGGACTTCCGGAACGAGACATTGCTCGGCTCCAACGCCTCCAAAATTCAGCCGCGCGTCTGCTTTGTCCTACCCCATGGCACTCTCCAATGACCCCTGTGCTCAGAACCTCCCAAACGGACCATGTCCAAGTTACTCCTGTTGGCTTACAGGGCAATCCATGGCACAGCACCGGCGTACATCTCATCCTTACTGAGTGTGAACGACTCCGGAAGACTCACCCGCCAATGTGGTGCACCCTCCTTAAGGGTGCCAGTAGCTAGGTCTCGCCGCTTTAGAGACAGATTTTTCTCCAACTCTGTGCCCCCTCTCTGGAACGCTCTGCCTCCAACTCTTCGCTCCACATTATTTCCTTTAAATCAAAGTTAAAAACTTTCCTTTTAAATTTTGCTTCATGCTTATTCTGCTTTTGTTTGTGTTTGTTGAGCGCATCTGACAGTTCTTTTGAACTCTTGATGCGTTATAGAAATACATAAATAATTTTACTGTATTATTAATATTATTATTATTATTATTGATAATCCAATACCTCCTTAATGAGTAAAACATAACGCAGTGGAATGCAACTTAGAAATATTCCACATTAGTATAAATTTATAAACTTATAATCAATTAAACTGCTTTAACACAACAATATTATCAGTAATCATCATAATAAGAATTAAATATCAAACATTGTCATCACTCTTAAAGAGAAAGGTAATTGCACATCAAGACTGCATCTTTGCTTAGCGATCACATATAAAAATTACTAAAATTACGCATTAATGGCAGTTGATATAACTAGACAAAGAACTACACTGGAAAATTTATATTCATTTTTCGTTTTTAAACATTCTACTGGCGCAAAAGTTTAATGTAAATAAACATAACAGTATTCTAACGTTGCATCATATAATTTATTTTTAGAAAAAGATCATTCTACAGAAACAAAACATTTATTAATATAAACCTTTATGATTGAAAGTTTATTTTTCATTTATTGTTTGATAACAATATGCCAAAATTGAAAAGTCAGAACTGCAAATAAGTAAAACTGTTTTTACCAACACTTGCCAAACCAACGGGTGCCCTCGTCATTGGATTCAATTCTGAACCAATCATTTTCAGCTTTTTTGTTATTCTCCACATACTGAATGAGAGACTGATATTCTTCTTTTAATCGCTGAACCCATAGATCTCCATCTCGAGGTCCAGCTTTGGTGGTGAGAAGAGGGATGGCAGCCAATGTCTTCTTGGTCACCTCATCTACCATCTTTCTGCTGACATAGGTAAATTAACAATAGGGTTATAATCAATAAAAAATAAAATTGTTATAAGAAAATAATAATATTAATTGCTTTCCTAATGCAATCATAAATCTGAAAAACATGTAGTGCAGAGAGGAATAGCAAACAATTTCATTTATATAACATCGAAAATACAACACATTAAAGTATAGTACAGTAAAATCTCTCTATAACGTACTTGGAGGGACCGACATAAAAAGTACGTTATAGCAAAAGTACGTTATAGCGAAAGTTCGTTATAGCGAATTTAGTATGCAGGCCCGTAGCCAGGGGGGGGGGTCGGCGATCCGTCTTTGCTGCGACCTTTTTGTACTTGGAAATGCCCCTTTGTACATATATTTTTTCCACTTTTGTTTAAATTAATTATTGGCGAGCCGAGGTGTTAAAATATGCCCTTTTCATTAGGCGATCCCCTACTCATAAATGCTGGCTACGGGGCTGGCATGTCTGTAATGTACTATGTATTTTCAATTTTCATATACAGTAAAACATGCGGAAATTGTTAATCAATTATTATTGTGTGTGTGTTTGTTTGTGTTTGTCTACGCGCCACTGTATATATGCGAATATGTGTGTGCCTCTCGAGCACAGTAATTTGTGATGAGTGAGAAAAGGAAGAGAGAAATTTTGTGACAAGTATGTTACATCGGCCAATATGGCAATGTACGTCATAGAGAATGGTAATTTGCATTGTTATTTGATTGAGCGTACCAGGCTAACGGTCCGTTATAGCGAAAAAGTTCGTTATAAAAAGATTGTAATATGGAAATATTAGGATATTTTCAAGGTACTGTATAAAAAGTTCGTTATACTGAAAAGTACGTTATAGTGAGGTTCGTTATACAGAGATTTTACTGTATATCAAAAATAAGTTTTCTACAGGGTGTTCAAAAAATAACTATGCAGTAAAAAAA
>JAUYWV010102430.1:0-13341 GCA_032274565.1 Nematoplana nigrocapitula | reverse complement strand
TATTCTGCAGAATTCAAATTCATTATTTTTAGTAGAATATTGATTTAGCATTGCATCAGTCGGCTACTGCAGAATTCCAATTCCAACGGCTTTTGGGACTGTAATAACCATGGTTTTGTTTAATTGATTTTGTCCCCGACCTCGGAGGTCGACCTCGCACCCCCCCCCCTATGTTACCCGCAGGGTTGAGGGGGGTGGGGTCACTCATGCAAAATTTCGGGTCCGTGGGACCAACGGTCTGGGCGGCAACCCCAAACATACAGACAGCCAGACAGACAGACATACAGATTGACTTACAGTATGTATATATATTAGATTCTTCCTTTTCTTCCCCAAGGGAGGGAGTACTACTATAGCATGCAATACTCCCCTAGAAAGATGTCTAAAGATTGGTGATAAGGTGCTGACTCCTTAGACGAATATTAGTGGAATTTAAATGAAAAGCGATGCTATCAAAACCATTCAATTCCTTTCTAAAAGAAATTAATTTAGTGTGATGAATGTTTATTTCTATCGTCAAATAATTTTTATTGAGGGTCAATAATCGACCTCTTTGCAAAACTAAATGTGTAAATGACCGTCCTGGTATTCTAGTAGTGTCCTTGGATTTGAAAGCAACTTTTTAATTGAAAAAATCATTTTCAATTTTGCAGAAATTGTTCCTTCAGGTGTTCCTCGGGGTTCATTGATGTATAATGCTCACACACATTCTCTCTTGTATTTAAAGTTCTGTTTCTCTTCGATTTCCATTTGTCAAAATATGAGGTTATAAATATCATTATTATTTGTCTTGAATTCCTCTGATAATCCGTCCCGAAATGAGTCTAACCATATTTTATAGGCAAACGAATGCTTTATGCAGTTCACCACGCTCACTCGTTAATTATAAAACTGTTCTCGTGTTGCAACTTAATGATTTTCGAATTTTATTAAAAAAATGACTAACACTGCATTTTGATTAACATCCTTAGTTTGTACTTGTGTTATTGCTAAGCGCTTTTTTATAAATAAAATTAAAAATCTCTTTGAACTCAGAATATCCCGCTAAATTAGTGGTGAAGAAACCCTTGAGAATGGATTAGTCCAACAGTTTGAGTGTTTTTCAAACCAAAAGAAGCAATTTCGGGCTGGATTTAAAGCATACTGCCGCGGAAAGATAAGCAAGCCATGGCCATAAATGGAGACTCGAGGTAAACTGACAAATGATTTCCAATATTATTGAAAAACACAAAATTCAGAATGAATAAACGTAGAAAACCTTTCGAATAAACTATGCCTTTTTTAATTTAATAATCAAATGCGACTTCACAACACAACACAATTGCATCTGCTAAGACTACTCTACCACATGTAGTGTACCATGGTGCGTACACAGCATTATTAAAGTTGATGTATCTGTAAAGGGCAGGCTAAGACCGGAATACCACCGACTCTTATGCCTAGAGAAATGTACATTTAGGTATTTTTTGTCTGAATGAAAGTTTATTATTAAATTGATAATGCAGAATTACTGTAATAAATTCATGTGTTCTGGATTGATCTTTACTTAACTAGAAATTCTCAACGATGACGCGGTCTTGACGAGCAGTGTGAGGTTTTCGCAGTGGCGTTCGCGGGATGTTGATACCCAGTTATTTTTCAGACGGGAAGTGTGTTGTTGAGTTGTTTCTTCGTGTTGATGCACTCCCATTGTCTTGGCAGCTCGTGACTGGGAACCATTAGTTGATTTTTTCTTTTCTTTGGCATTTTGTCGCGAATTGCATTTACTATGTCAACTTTATAAGTTCAATGCAATTCAATTTCTAAGTCTACTTGTATAGTCATTAATTAACAAATTAATCAATAATTCGAAAATACTTAAATCTTCGTTGTTATTAGTAATCGATTGTGCTGGGAGTCTGCAGTATGTTTTAAGATTAAGTTACAGTGTGTACAAATGTGGCAAATCTTCTGGTTTCCAATCAGGTACGTAAATTTGGAGATTTTGAGCTGATAATGAGTTACAATAAATCAATAAATGGGAAATGCAATATAACAGTGGTGTCAGCTTATCTTTGTACAGAAAGGCTCTTCAGTCGGAGTATTGGTTGCTTCTGATTATACCTGCCATCGCATCGGTGTGATTTCCCGTCGTGCGATCCAGCCTTTCTGTGAAACCAACAGACGCTTTGAAAAGTTTTGTTCCGTTTACAACCACTGTGTACAATTCCACTTAAATTGTTTTTCGATTCGCATTGCTTGTTTGAAATAAACAATTATTATTATAAATTTGATGAGGTGTCCGGGAAAAAATGCGTTTTTAAATATATATATATATATACAAACACATACGTAAACCACGCCTGCTGAAGTATACTGTATACGTATATACCACATTCTTAAAAGCAGAGTACAGTATATGAAATAATCATTGAAGACTTGGGACTTCACCAACCAGTTGAAAATTAGCAAAGTTCAAGGCTGCCAAGATTTGCTTGAGGGAATGGCGAAGCGAGGAATGAAAGAACACATCTTTGTTTGTGATGAGATATTTGATGTTGTGTAAATCATTTCCTCCACTGAATTCAATAGGCAGATGGGTACCAGTCGATGGGGTTGGCGAAGTCGTAGACAGACCAGTAATAGCTCGACAGACTATGTTAGAAAAATGGTACCACATAATCGGAGCTGTAAATTTCAATGGACACAACTACTTTGAAATCCTGGAGGATGGAGGAAGCATAAATGCCGATAGATGCATTATCTTATTACAAAACTGCTTTAACTACTGTACCTCTCTCAAAACGGCTTCCCGACAGAGCGTCTGCTTTGGGTGCAAAATAAGGCTTACCTCATCGAACATTTTCTTCAGGAGAACGTCGTCACCAGAGTTCCTCAGTCGACTTACTCCCCAGATCTTAACCTATATGTGATAGTTTTGTGTTTTTGCAACATGATAGTTAGTCGTTGCAACATCGTATCTAGCAATGTTCGAGAGATCAGAGACTTTCTACGGGACTATCCCAACTCACTATTGCCATGCATGCTTAACAATGAATTCAATGCCCTGCAATCACACTGCAGGCAATTTATCGAAAATGAGGAAATCTTTTTAAAATGACTTATTTCTACTCGTTGATGAAAATATTCTGTACTTATGACGAACTGTTATTCTTCTATACTACATTAGGTAGTTACAGTATTCATTGTATATATTATCAATATATTAATATTTGTATGAAAAATCAATAAAAGTGGCGTATAGGTTTGGTATTCTCAAACTGGCTCAAACCGGAACCTGTGGTACCCAAACGAAAAAATTTAAAAAAACACCCAGTGTCTGCCCTGTCCCGCAATTGAAAGGGTGGGTACCCAAAATTTCAGCTTTCTCAAATTTATGGTGTAGGAGGAGAGAGCGAACACTTTGTTTTAGATAGAATCGCCCGCTATCTTGCTGTGGCTATAGATCTGTGTTTTATCCTTCCTTGGGAATTTATCAGCAGTTGGAATAGAGATGATTTTTAAATATTTACTGCCGCACACCGCCAGAGATTGCTCCGTTGAAAGCACTATTTTTTGTGACCGGCTGGCCAACACCTGTTCGACGGATATGCTGGCTGCTTCTTCGCCGTAGTTGCCGGTGAGGTTACCCAAAAGTTCACATCCAGCTTTGCTTTTTGGTATCCGACTTTCTGGATCGGGTGATTTTTTTGTCCTTTTAAAGGCTCACATTTCAGATTTACTATACTAAAGCTTATGTTTCCACTCTGCTGCTACTGGACTCATATTTCGCACAAATGTCGTACGCGTTTATTTTCACAACAAATACGTTTCCAGCCTGCCAAGTGCAAAAAGTCTAAAAATATATATTGTATAGAGTCAAATGAATAAAAAAATCGATAGCGCACTATTGGATGAGTCATCTTGCGGCATATGTTCTGTGTAAAAGAGGAAACGTTGGATTCTCTTTGGATTAGCCGCTGTGATTGATTACTTTCGTGCATGGTAAGCCGGAAGACATGCTCTCTCGTCTCTAATCAAATTTACGCGTGCCACATTTGCATTACAAGGGTTATTTAATCTCCCGAAAATCATTAAATACAAATAGAATGTGTTAATCACTGTTTTCGGTGGTAAATAGTAAATGCCATTTTCTCGTTATCTTTTCAAATACCCATCATGAGATTGATAATCTTAGAAATAGTTTTGGCTTGAATGGTTATCCTCTTTATTATTTCAACAGTTGTGTTAAGTCCTTGCTTGAGGCCAAGTTTGATAATTCTATTCCTAAGCTTCCGAATGTTAACTGTGTTACAATTTCAATTCCTTATATCGGAAAACCTTCTTTAATTCTTAAAAGGTTCTTTGTAATTTATGTAAGTGTCACTTTTCAAGCCTGTTAATGCTGTATTTCATAGATTTAAAATTCAGAGGTATTTCTCACTTCAGTATAGAACTCCCAAATCCTTGAAGTCTAATATGGTTTACAAATTTTCGTGTCATGTTGATCCTGACCTGTCTTACATTGGCAAGACAAAACGCCACTTTGACAAGAGGATAAAGGAGCATAAATTACAAAATTCTGCTATTAGGGACCACCTGTTATCTTGCCTTCAGTGTTCCAATTCTTACGGTATCAATAACTATAAATTTCTAACAAGTTGTAAGAATGATTTTGATCTTCGTATTTCTGAAGCTTTGTATATTGAAAGAAGCCAAGCTAAATTAAATTCTTAGTTTGATAATCAAGGTGCTTCTTTTTTTCTTAAGTATTTTTTAGTATTTCTGATGAGTCTTTGAATTCTGTGTTTTAATTTCCACGTATTTATTAATTGCTGTAACATTGGATTACTATCAATTTTTAATTTTCTGATGAAGATTGTGTGATATAATCGAAAACGTTCCAACAATTACATGAATTTCATAGTGTTGGTATTTGTGTTCTTATTCAAATCAATCTCCTTATAACAAAATTATAAATACCCTTAAAATTGTTGGTTCTTTGATGTTTTGGTAATATTTTTGAAGTGGATTTTTTATTTTGCAACGTTACCGATGATTCCGGCTTCACAGTAAGCCAATTCACAACAACCACACTTACAAATGAAAATTATCCTATATTAGCATTTGGTTACCGATTTTGCAAAATATCACCGATTTTCAAATATTTGCCAGAAATTTGAAAATTTGCTATATAAAAGTATATCATATATTTTTTCAGATATAAAAATATTTAACACATTCCTTCAATCCAATATGAAATTTATTACCGATTTTCAAAATATCAGCGATTTTTAAAAAAATAACCGA
This sequence comes from Nematoplana nigrocapitula, assembly GCA_032274565.1. NCBI lineage: Eukaryota > Metazoa > Platyhelminthes > Proseriata > Nematoplanidae > Nematoplana > Nematoplana nigrocapitula. Next base: position 8,052 of record JAUYWV010102430.1, on the reverse strand, counting down.
TTTTTCAAGATATTCCCGATTTTTCAAAATATTACCGATTTCTCAAAATATCACCGTCTTTTAAAAATAGCACGGAAAATATATTTTATCTTATAATTTTAGACAATTTAACAATGAAGCAACTGTTTTATATAAAATTTTATATGACAAATAACTTTAATACAATCAGTGAATTCATGATGCATAAAAATAAAGTTTCTATATAGAATGAATTTAGAGGATGAAAACAGCGGTATACCAAAATTAAGTAAATTTAAAAAAATATATATTTTTTCAAAATGATTTAAGTAAAACATATGCAGCATATACATTACTTATAACTTATCATATAAGTTTGTCAAAAAAACTTGTAAATCTTTAGACGCAATTTACTCCTAATTTCAATATACGCGCCAATGAAACAGAAAAATTTCCGGTAATATTTTGAAAAATCGGCAACAAATATTTTCCTTTGTAATATTCCTGTGCATGAGTTTGGCTGATGAACAGGCGAAACCAGTCGCACCCAATACAACTTCCCCTTTTCTCATAGGCATTGTATTATTATTATAATTGTTATTTGCCACCAGGTCGCAAAACACATACAATGAGGATATACAAATTGCATTATAAAAAAGAGGTTAGTCGGTCAGGTAATTAACAACATTTTTCAGAAAGTACAACATAATGAGGAGGAACGTAGAATAAACATTAAAGTCTTGAACTAAATAGAAAAATAATATTTTTTAACATATATGAAAACAAAATAAACAACATAATTGCGGGGGGAACTTAACCATAAGAACATTTATCTATTATTATTATTAATCGATTGTATCAAATCTGAAAAAAATCTCGTCAGATTTAATACGCCTGAAATTAGAGAATAATGTAACTGAGCAAAAAACAAAAAAATATTTTCACTGGCGACTGTACTAAATTCACTATAAGATTTGATTTCCATAAATCTCTCTTAACAAAACGTCTGTTATTACTCAGCAGTCTGGTGGAATTTTGCGTATACATACGGTAGGTGGCGTCGATATCAATATGACGGTGCCAACAAAAGGACATATTGGAAATTCCGTTTTGATATTATGCTCATTAAAATATTGATCTATACAGTTTCCATATCTATCATTTTTAGATAGAATGGAGAGATTAATAATTATAGGACGTTAACAATGAGTGCTGAAACCATTTCGGAGCCCTTATCCTTTTCATGGTTGTGGACATTTTCTCATGATGGTCATTTTCTCGCGCTGTTCATTCTTTCTTATTCTTATCCTTCTTATCTTCTTTGTAGCCTATATTCTCCCCAAGAACCTAACCAATTTTCCCTTGTCTTTGGGTCGATTTCATCCAGGATAAACATAACTCTCTCTTCTCCTCTCTCACCTGGGACACTTCACCCAGAGGTATTCCGTGCAGTCTTCTACGCCTTTCTTCATCAAAGTTTACACATAAGTGGCTGGCAGCTTTCCCTATCGTGTACACAGATGTTGCCTGTGGAGTGGGCTCTTTCCTGCCTTGAGCTGATGGATAGTGATCTTGTCATTTCTGCTGCCTTTGAACTCAGTTCTCTTCGGCCGTCACACAAATGTTTTAACACACGAGTTGGCTCAGTGGGTTGAGCGGTCGACTGCCGTGCTGAGGTTGGTGGGGTCGTGTCCCGACTCAAGCTATGATAAAATTCCCTCGTCCCTGGTTGACAGCTGTGTCAATCGAGTGCTTAGCGACCCGAAAGGGTTCTCTTTGGTTGATGCCGGATCTTACAGGTGGCGCTGGGGACCGTGAGACAGAAGATCACTCTAACCTATCATGTACATGATTTCCAGAATATACACTACTTCTAGTAGTATGAAAATCAATGCCACTCTGAATATTTTTTCGGTTGTTATCAAACTACTCAAATCTCCCCCGTTCTCTCTTTCCTTTCGCAAACACCTCTCCCTTCTCCACTGTACTCAAAGCCAAGCAGTCCCCTATTCTCAATTTCCTTTTCACCATCTGGACAAACCCTCATCTTTATTGAACTCCTATAGCATTCCCCTGATTCATTCATTTTTCTTCCTCGCCTGCCAACACAGATTTTTCTCCAAAGCCATAGTTCAAACATATCGACCATTGCTACCCCTTTCATATCAAATGTCCAACTGTTACGTCCATTCGAAGCCATAGTTCAAACATATCGACCATTGCTACCCCTTTCATATCAAATGTCCAACTGTTACTTCCATGCGAAGCCATAGTTCAAACATATCGACCATTGCTTCATCTGTCTTACCTAATGTCCAACTGTTACGTCCATATAAAGCCATAGTCCAAACATATTGATCATTGTTTCATCTTTCTTTCCTAATGTCCAACTGTTACGTCCATGCAAAGCCATAGTTCAAACATAACGATCATTGTTTCAACTGTCTTGCCTAATGTCCAACTGGTACGTCCATACAAAGCCATAGTCCAAACATATCGACCATTGCTTCATCTTTCTTGCCTATTGTCCAACTGTTGCGTCCATGCAAAGCTATAGTTCAAACATATCGATCATTGTTTCATCTGTCTTGCCTAATGTCCAACTGTTACGTCTATGCAAAGCTATAGTTCAAACATATCGATCATTGTTTCATCTGTCTTGCCTAATGTCCAACTGTTACGTCCATACAAAGCCATAGTTCAAACATATCGATCATTGTTTCATCTGTCTTACCTAATGTCCAACTGTTGCGTCCATGCAAAGCCATAGTTCAAACATATCGATCATTGTTTCACCTGTCTTGCCTAATGTCCAACTGTTACGTCCATTAAAGCCATAGTTCAAACATATCGATCATTGTTTCATCTGTCTTGCCTAATGTCCAACTGTTACGACCAACCAAAGCCATAGTTCAAACATATCGACCATTGTTTCCTCTTTCTTACCTGATGTCCAACTGTTACGCCCATTAACACCATAGTCTAGACTAGAGTAATCACAAGCACTGCTTGCAAAGTCAAACCACTCAGGTTCTTTGATTTTCACATATCTGGCCATCCTAATTGTAGCATCCCTTGCAATTTCAGCGCTCTCATGGAGATCGTTTTGAGACTGTGATCGACACTGCTTCCAAAATTCTCTTGTCTTCCTTCATCATTCTTTCATTTATTTTTTCATGCACCAGGTTTATTTATTAAAATTTGAGATTCGACTAGAAGAATACAACTTGACTACAATTGACACATGAAATAACGTCTCTCAACAGATTGACCCAGTTAACTAAGTTTGAGGCAATCAATTCAATCTTCCCCTTCTCCTTGTTTAACCAGCTGTTGCCTGAACTAGTTCATATGGGGCAATAAACACAGTTAATACATATACTCTCATAGAGCGTTTCTATTAGGCAAACAGTTATTCTTCTATTTATCCGGGCGCCAAATCAGTGATCATTTTGTCTTGGTGTACAGATCAATATTTCAACTTACTATAGACAGTTTCCCTGAAATGTGCGATTGACAGGTCACATGCGGAATGAACTGTGCCAATATGGAGTCCAGACAGACAGCTCTGTAGACCGACATCGGAATTTGAAATTAAATTCAGTTCGTTCATTCAATCGGAAAAATCTGCACCTATTACACTGCAGTGGCGCAACCAAGTGGTCTACCCCCCCCCCCTTGAATATAAAGGCGCCAAAAAGAAGAAAGGGAGAAGGGGTCATAAATAGAAATAAGGCGCAGACTGTGGCGCAAAAAATGAGAATGACAGAAGGGGCATAAATAGGAAGAAGGTGCAGACGGCGCCAGAAAGGATAAAGAGTGAAGAAAATGAATAGAAGAAGGTGCAGACGGCGCCAGAAAGGATAAAGAGTGAAGAAAATGAATAGAAGAAGGTGCAGACGGCGCCAAAAAGGAGAAAGAGTGAAGAAAATGAATAGAAGAAGGTGCAGACGGCGCAAAAATGATAAAGAGAGAAGGAAATGAATATTAAGAAGGTGCAGACGGCGCCAGAAAACAGAAAGAGAGAAAAGGCATAAATGCCAAGAGGTGCAGACAGCGCACAAATGATAGAGAGAAGGGGCATAAATAGGAAGAAGGTGCAGACAGCGCACAAATGATAGAGAGAAGGGGCATAAATAGGAAGAAGGTGAAGACGGAGCCAGAAAGGAGAAAGAGAAAAGGGACATGAATAAGAAGAGGCGTAGACAGTGCAAAAATGAGAAAGTGAGAAGGGGCATAAATAGGAAAAGGTGCAGAGGGTGCATACTTTTGAAAAGGTAGCGTAAATGTTTCTTAATGGGTACGTACCCCCTAGGGCCCCCCCATCTGTGTACGCCTCTGTATAGGGTGAAAACCCCCTTCACAGACTGGACCCTTTTGACAATTATCTAGTTGCTCCACTGCAGTAATAATAATCCCAAACAAGAGATAATAACACAATTTTAAATTGCATGACGGTGGTCATCAATCGGAGAAGTCGATTACCTCTACGCGTTTTGTTAATTAAAATAATATACTCTTACCTGTTTGTGATACCACAGTTGGAATTTTGATTTAAATTTTTAATCTCCTAATTCCGCTTTTTCTCGTTGAGTGTTAAAAATATGAGAATCGCCTCGAATTACCTATTTATTGTACGTGTCCATTGAAGTAGAGTACACAGAATCACATGTGCCTCTGCAACATCCTTCCGGCTCTTATAGCGACATGAGAATTTCTACTGCAAAAAACATTTTATGACATTTATAAAAATTAGCAATAAACCTTCAACATAATCTTATTATAGATTGACCCTTTCGATTAGTCCATATAGCTCGACCCCTGATGACTGCGGACTGTATATTTCCTCTACTTTTGACTATGATCTTTGTTACTATGTAACCAGTTTTCTACTTCCAAGGTTTTCGGTTGAGCCCACCCTCTGTGGAGGGTGGTTGTTTGTTTGTGCCATTCGTTGATACTATATACGTACATTCTTTTTCTCTATATAATCCGTCATAGACAAAAATGATAATCCAACTTAGGCAAATGTAATCCGACTTCATAATCAATTTATATATTTTGATGCAGAACGAACCAATTATTTATATACTTTGGTAAATTATTTTCATATCAATAGCACGCAACAAATAACTCAGTTGAAAGAAAACTTATAAATAGCGACAGAGTCAACACCTCGGGCATTACGGTAATTGCATACTGCACATGAACCAACATGACAAGTCCTCCATTTGGACGACCTATATGGCACCATCTTGGTCAGACAGTGCACAATCGATGCGCTAAACTTTACCCAAGATTCCCGCACTACTGCGATGTACGGTATACAGTATGCAACTGTTCCTCGCTCACCGCTCTTGTATGACTGAACAGAAAATAATCCAGAACATGGATGGTATCGAAGTTCTCCCTCACCCTGCGTATAGCCCAAATATGTAGCACATAGTCTGGTTAGGGTGCTCTTCCGGTCGCTGCAGAACACACATTACGGTGCCAACGATTCGCAAGTTCCCGGGAAGTCGAAATGGCGTGCCGAACATTCGTTTCATCAAAATCTAAAAAATGGCATCGTGACAGGATTCGAGAATTGGCCGATAGTTGGAGGTGTGCCATAGAAAACGATGGCCTGTACTTCGAATTGGGATCTTATTCTTCTTCAACAAAAAATAAACATTTGTTAACAAAATAAATTGAACTATATTTGCAAAATAGACTTTCGGGATACTATCCTAGTAATACAAGCGAGTGAAAATAAATAATTATTTAATTTTGAATATAAATAATATGTTGCACTTATTACACACAAACTTCATATTTAACCCTATTCTACCCGGGCTGTTTGACGCACTCAGAAACCGGGGGGGGGGGTCGGCCCGCGCCTTATATATTGCTGCCCCCCCTTGTTTAGATAGAGCCTTGAAATTGGGTCTTTGTAGTGTATGATCATTGATAATGGCTGTCTAAGAGTACAAACATACGCGTAGTTGCATCAGTTTGACCCCTGAGTCTTCTTAGCCTTTCAACTTTACCACGTGACATTCATCTATTATCATGTTTATTTTATTTCACAATTGATATCTCCTATTCGTATAAATTCGCTTTATTTTATGTCCGAAATGTATATAACTAGTTTATTTTATCAAGAGTATATTCCAATTGATATATCCTATTCATCTCTAGTACTATTATATATTTATAAAATTATAATATTATGCTTTTATTAATCTGAATTTCGGTATCCTAATATACAAATATGTGTATTTGAACTGGAATCTTCTAAAGATTTTTTTAAAAAAGGTTTTAAAAGTTGCGGAGCATAATAATACGAAAAGTTCGTGGACCTCATGTCGCTGCGTTTATTATTAAAAAAAACCCAGTAAAAACAAAGGAGCGCGGGCCGATTTGCCCCCCCCTCCCCCGGGTAGGATAGGGTTAAAGAACCGTGTGAAAATGTTTGGGAGATGGAAAATTGATCTCATATTACAGCACTCACTTAAATTATCCGCAGCAATAAATTTTGCTAAACTGATTTCTGTGTGCGAGTGAGAGATTGAAGTTTGCAGTAGAGAAACAGCAATCCCGCAGGGTAGATAGATGCAATTCCAAACTGTTCGCCAACTTTAATCAACTTGAATTGAAAAGCGAAGTCTAACAGAAGCCGATATAAAAATCAGAAAACCGCCCACTATTGTACAGGACGAGGCTGGAGGTTGGCACCATGGATTTGTAAAGGGAGAAGGAATGTGTGGGGAAGAGATGTTTTGAAACAAGATGGGAAAAAATGCTTTCACTTCAAACAGGTCAAAACTGAAGCGCGCACTTAGGACTGCAATGCCGCTACAACGAGGGGGGTTGATAATAACAGAATGTTCTAAAAGCAAAATCAGAACAATTTACAGTCAGAAAACAATGTGACAAAGTTTTATAACGTGGCAAGCAAAAATGAACTCCTGGTCGCAATCTTCTAAGTCAACGATTATTCGTTGATTGTAGACAGCGTATCAATGGGAATTTAATTGAGCACAATTGAATTTACTCCACGTAGTTGATTTAGCTCATTAACTGCTGTCGCTGTTTTCTGAAATGTAATTTGAAGTTTTATTTTGTCGAAAAAGCATTATCGTACGTTCCAACTTATGTTGACTGAGGAGTCTATTCAAACATTTTATTTCATAAGTTTTGATTTCTTCTCAATAGCTTTAGCAACAGCCCAACTCTCTCGTCCGTACAACAGTGTGACCAAGACCACAGCATAATGATTTTTATGTGTAACTCAGGTGCCGAAGTTCTGAGTTGCGAACTGAGTGTCGCATTTAAATATGCAAAGACATAAAATATACTAGGTCTGAATGTCGTTCAGGGTGGAAGGGAGCTGCTTTATCGATTAATTATCCCTTCAGGGCCTCCTTCTCCTCCATCTCAAATTCCGATTTGCAGACAGCTTTCACTTGGCACAAATGCGATGGTTTCACCGCGGGGCAAGTGAGGCGCGCGCTGTTAGAGGACTCATCTTTCCTAATTCGTCGTCAATGGGCTTGCCGGTGAAGCAAAAAGAATGCGCGCCCGCAGTCCGTTCGTTTTATTTGCATAAGTAATCATTTCAGGGAGATAGAAAATCGTGACCTAATACTGTATATGGGGTGTAACAAAGAAACGGCCGTTTTCCAAATAACAATGTTTATTAATATAATACATACAGTATATCTAAATGTAACAAACTTAATTATATTTACAAAACATTGTTATATGATACAAGAAATTGACTATTGAAATATGAAATTTGATTTTATATAATTTGAAACTTTGTGCATTATAACTGTAAATATTTGAACTAACGATAATAAATATTGTCAACATGGAGGTAAGCACACGAGACATCAATTTTATTATTAAAACACTAGGTCGACATGACTACAACTCAACCAACCACGATACACCAAATAATATGTACAGCATGGGGCGAAGACATTATTTCAGAGAGAAGAGTTTGTCCGATTGCACAAGAGTATGGAAATGGGACAAGACAACGTTTTGGGAGGCAGAAATCCAACACCAGAGTTAATCTGAAAGAATTCATAAGGGTTGAAGTTTAAC